>JANHGB010000918.1:23470-65205 GCA_026283785.1 Coracopsis vasa | reverse complement strand
AGGAAGTTTTGACTCCTTGCACGCTGGATTTTTAATGTCCATTTCCATATCAGGTGGCTTTGGCAGAGGATGGGATGGGCTCGGGGCAGTGGCGGGCAGGGCAGCCTCCGGGCAACTCCGGGTGAAAACAGCGGCTCTCAACGCACCTCTCTTCCGCCTCCCTTCCAACGCCGAGCGATCACTGTCTCCACCGTTCGCCAGACCCGGGGTGCTGCAGCTCCTTTAAGAGCCCGCCGTGAGGAGACGAACCGACGCCATTTTGTCTGGTTGTTGGCTGGCGACGGGTGACCGGACCCGGGGGCAAGGCGGGGCGAAGCTATGCCCCTCCCACAGCCGCTTTCCCGCCAATGGCGGTCCCTAGGGCGCGTGCGCTTTACCTCAGCGCTGAGAGGTGATGATGAGCATTGTCCCTCTGCCTGAGGGTTTGTACTAATTAAAGCCTTAATCCTGTATAAATAGCAAAATCTGCACTGGTGGTATTTGATTTTTTTGTGTTTGTGTTTTATTTGTATGTATGTATCACACATATCAGTGTGAGATTGTATGTAGGTTGGTTTTACTGAGGAACGTTGTATGTAGCGTTAGAAATATATATTGCATTTGACCATGATAATGCAGTAGGGCTAAATTGCAACCATTTTCACAGAGGTCCTTAAATATATCTCTTCTAATGGTTTTGGGGCTGTGTTAGTTTGGAATCTATGCAACTAGCTTGAAATTCAGTATCCTGTGTCTAAAACGTAGGGAAGAAGCATAATTATAATTTAAAAATATTATTTCAGAATATTGTTAGACTTTTTGTTTTCCGATGTTCCTCGTTGTTTGCTTATTATTGCTTACATACCACCTGTGTGAACTTGCTGTTTGAATTCTCATTGGTATTTAGGAACAGCTATTTGCACTATTTCTAATCATATAAAGCACCATACATCTTACAAGAGTTTAGTCCATCTGTTGTTATTTCCTTCCTAGTTTATTCTATCTATTGAGAAGCCCAAAGGCCTTTCTGGAATTAATATTGATCAGAAACAGTTTTGTAAATGTCCTTCCCGTAAAGGTTGGCTGCAGTATTTGTTTAAGCCTCAGAAGTCTTGCACAACTTTAGTTTAACTTTACCTGAACTTACTTGTTGAGGGCCTATGGTTAAATATCGGCCATGCAGAGGTTTTATTACCAGTGGGTTCTTTTTGCAAATGTTTAAATTAGTACAGGTAGATGTATTGTGCCCTCATGTTTTCATATTGGGGTTTATCTGTTTACTTACAGAAGTACTCAGGAAGTTGGAGTAATGAGGACTACAAGTGGCTAAAAGAAATTGGCAAGCAAAGAGTTATTTCATAACAAAAAACTGAATCTTATGATCTAAACGTAACAGCACATTGTGTTTGAAACAACTAAAATGGCCTTTTTTTTCCTCCAGATGCAAATTTTAAATCACTTTGATTTAAATAAAATTGTTTCCTAAAGGACAAACAAAATCTAGTTTTTTGTTTGTTGTGTTTTGGGATTTTTGATACTTCTGAAAATTATTTCTTTTATATATCAAACAGAGAGAAAAATAGGGTTGACATAGGATTGCTCTGGACAGATTCAAAAGTTGAAATCCTAAGTTTAGCTATTCTGGCTTCCTTGGGAGAAGGCAATGACATTCAGTAAACCATGATCTGCAATTAATTATTAACTGTGAGTGAAATGCATTGGTGGCATTTCTGTTCTTCTACAGCAGAAGCCAAACGCAGTTCAATCCAGAATCATTAGCATCTATGGTTTGCTGTTTGCTGTCATAGACACTATGATTGTCTTAATATGTTTTTTTGTTTTGCTATTTTCTGGAACAACTTTAAGCCAAGAGAAAACGTAAGTAAAGCAAATACAGAACTTACTGGGAAATGTTACTTGGTTGTTGTCTGCTATTTTAGGTAAATAGATACAGAATTTAAGTACAGCCAGTACAAAAGGCACTTTCCAAATTGATGCATTTTCACAAGCAAAATTCTCACTAGTGTGCATGGAACTAATGGTAGAAAAAGGACTGATGCTTCTGGAATTACTGTATTTGCTGCCGAAGAAAGAGGTAGAGTCATTACATGCCACAAGATAAACATGCAAAAAAGTTAAGAAATAAAGCTGGTGCTCTTTAGCTTTTCCGTAGTGCCTGAAGACACTTTGCTACAGGTTTGATGAAAGCTCTCACCTAAATGTGTAATTTACAATTGAACTTAGCAGTGGTTTTTTGATTCTTACCTGCTAACAGTGGTGTATAGAAGTCAGCCAACCCAAGTGCTTTTGGCATTTCAGAAAAAGAAGCAGCACATATAAATGCTTTTTCAGTAGCACTTCATACGTATTTTAGATGAGTTCTGTGGTCAGGTACTAAAGCCTGGCTTGTACTTTTGTGGAATGATGCACACTTCAGTTTATAAAGCGCTGAGGAAATTAAAGCAATCCGGAAAATATTTAGTCACATTATCTTTACTGTAAGTTCCCCTTTCATTTCAGTCAGAAGTTTACTAACGGAAAAACTACACAAGTGTACTGTTTGGAAGATTAGTGCTTCAGGGTTTAATTTGGGAAAAGGAATAATTATTTCCATGAAAATAGCTTTTAGCAGACATGCTTTTGTGCATTTGCAGAATCAAATCCATAAATATTATTCTAGCTAAGCTATTATTTGGTAATGTTACATTGCAGTTTTCATAACTATTATTTTGGCTGGAGCTCTACTGTTTTAAGTAATGTCTTAGAATAACTTAACCTGATTGTTTGCTTTACCAATGTGTACATAAGTGAATTACAAATAGAAGTAAGAAATCCATTAGTCTTTTTTTATTGGTTTCTATTCCATATGCAGATATGTCCTTACAGCACCAAAGGTCTTCCGAGCTGGGGCATCTGAGAAAGTTGTAGTTCAAGCTTTTGGTTATGAAAAGGAATTTCCGGTCAATATTGCCATAAAAAGCTTTCCAGATAAACTTGCCGTTTATTCTTCTGGCCATGTTTCTTTAACTCCAGCCAACAAATTCCAAGACGCTGTAGCTTTAACAGTAAGGAATTTAGACTTTTCTTTCAGTGTTCTTATTATCACAGTTGTAAGTGTTAAAAATGATTCTGGTAAGTTTTTAGTTGTTTAATCTGCAAAGGGAAGCCCAGCGCCCCGATATCTCAGTTTGCCATATGTAGATAATTTCATTTTAGTTTGTGTGAAATTGAAATTACGTTGGATAAAAGTAATGTAAAGGAATGTCACCAAAGTTAAACATATAATCAAACTATTTTAGAAATGTTATCATAGTCACATTATAGTAAAAAGGGTGAGAATGGAGAAGTGTTGAATGTTTACAAGATATGTCAACTGAATGTTCAGAGTAAGCCACAATGGTAAGTAAACCCAGGTTCAAGACTTGTCTGTCAGGGAAAAGCTCCAAAGGGGCCCAGATTTTAACATAAAGCTTTATTTAACAAATTTGTGTGAAGCCAAGTGTGCAGAAAGCTTGAAAGCTGATGATCAAGAAGGTTTTACTTGGGGTGATGCCTCCCAGGAGGTGCTTCTCACCCAATTTTCAGCCAAAATAGGTATTTCACCAAACTGCCAACCGTAACTGTATTGTGGCTGAGATTCATCGTGTGTGCAAGTCTGATAATTTATATTCTCATAACTTCATAACTGGGCTCTGCACTTTGCTCTTTTAGTTCTGGACATAAATAAAATGGTAAATTTCTAAATACCTGTTTGTACTTCAGTACTTCAGATCATCATCTGTGATATAACCAAGAATAAACCTTTGTGAATGTTGATGGTTTTATTTAATGATAATCAACAGCAAAATAGTAATTGCTATTCAGATACTCTTCTGAACAAGAAATACTGCAGGAAAAAATACTTGAAAAATATTTGAATATTCTTTTAAAACCTTTATTTCATCTCCCCCAGCTTCAGCCAACAGATTTGCCAAGAACAGAGAATTCAGTCAATTATATGTATTTGGAAGCTGTTTCTCCACATTTTACGAGATCAAAAAAAATTCCTGTTTCCTATGAGAATGGATTTCTTTTTATTCATACAGACAAACCAGTTTATACTCCTGATCAGTCAGGTAAATAATGCTTATTTCTCTTGGCTGTTATTTCATTTCTTAAAGTCTGTTGACTTTGCCAAGGAATTAGGATTTAAATGTCCTTTAGGGTCTTGTTTATGTTGTGTTGCCATCAGCTGCTATTTAATTTTTTAATCAGCAGAGTAATATTTTAAACCATTTGATCATACTGTAGAAATGGCCCACTTCTCCCAATATCCTCTCAGTCCTTGCCCTCTGCACCATAAATGACTAATCAGTGACACAGAGTTTGAAAGATTTTCCTGGGAATATGTTAAAAATATTTATGAAAAAATGATGACAGGATTGTTTATTTCATGGAGATTGAGCTCTTTTCCTACCAAAGTGATGTGCTAAGATTGTGATGGTAAAAGATTATATTGCACTGCAGTGATTAAATGCGAAAGAGGAGTGGTGCAGGGTCTCTTGTTGCTAGCATGAACAGAGACCGTTTGGACACCATATTGACAAAAGGTAAGAGCATTCTATAAGTATTATAAACTTAATTAGTATGGATAAAAGATTAGGGTTTGGGGTTTTTGTTTCTTTTTTTCATCTCTGTAATAGTATGCCTTTGAGATTTATTGTAATAATTCTTGCAGTGAAAGTCAGGGTTTACTCTCTGAATGAAGAACTGCAGCCAGCTCGGCGAGAAACTGTCCTAACTTTTGTGGTAAGTTGTAATTGAATTTAATATCAGTGTTCTGAAGATGTAGTTAGATGGCAAACCGGTATCACAATCAATACTTAATATAACTATTAGATGGTTTTGCAGGTAGCCAGTTTTATTTTAGAAGAGTTAAAATTGACTTTGCACAGTTGGATAGAAGTTTTCAAGTCCCAGATCTGAGGTTGTTACAGAATGGAAAAGAAAAAATATGAATTCTCTCGGGAAAAGATGTTTGAGGGAATTTTAGTGATATATGGTTTTCATACTGTGCTTTATTTCATTTAAGATATAAAAATAATCAGTATACTGTATTTTTTAGCCTTTAACAATAGGCTTGTTATTACAGTAACTTTCTAGCAATTTTAAGCGTTTTTAGTAACAGTTTTTAATTGTTGGAACCACAGTAAAATGTTTTACCAGAATTTCAGTCTGAGTTCTTTCTAAAAACATTTGTGTTCTCATGCTGTGAAATGGGAAAAACTCTTAGAAAACTCTTACAACCTTTTCAGGCTCTCCCTGAAATCACAGAATGAAGATTTTCCCCTTTGATAAGAATGGTCTGTAATTGCTGATTCTTTCCTGTTACTCTTTAAAGGACCCTGAAGGAGTAAAAGTGGATATTATTGAAGAAGAAGATTTTACTGGAGTAGTTTCTTTTCCTGACTTCAAGATTCCTCTTAATCCTAAGTACATTTACTTAATACTTTTGGAGAATTATTAACAGCCTTTTCTTAAAAACTGACAGTGTCTTTTGCTTGATACAGAGTGTGCATGACTTGAAACTTGGGTATTTCTAACATTTCACATAGTGTGTGACCATGATATAAATAAGGAACCAAATATGACCAAGTATTCTTCTTTCCAGTTGATTTCCAAAGCCAAGTGGGAAGCTTACTCTCTGCCTTTTCAAATACATATATATAACCAAAGAACTGATAATTAGTCATACCCTCTAGCCTTGATTTTATTATCAGGGAAAAAGACAGCATTTTTTCACTTACATTGAGCAAACGTAGCTATGGCACAAAACTGGCAGAGATTAAATGGATGTAGTATGTACATTAAGGCAAACAGAATAAGGTTTCTTTGAATGGTAAGTTAGGAAGATAAACACATTCAGATATCCTCTGCACACAGAAGTTCTGTGGGTTTAAGTAAAGCAATTTGAAATGAAGCAAATGCCTCTTGAGTGCTTCTAGAAGCAAAGAATAATCATCCAAATTATGATACATCAGGTACATGATACGTACTAATCCTGCTCACTGCATCGAAACAGACTTGTAGCCACAAGGAGGCATTTGTTTGGCCTCAGGAGTGGTAATTGCCAAGTGAAAGAAGCTATCAAATAATGTCTCAATGACCCTGGTTATATTTGTAGTCTTCAAAATGTGTCTCTGCTTGTAATCAAAAAGTTCTGATGATAGTCATAAATAATGGCATATTCCTTTCCAATTTCTTTCAATGCTTTAAAATAAATTTCAAAGAATTATGAAAATAGCAGGGCAGAATTTTCTCAAAGTAGCCATTGAACATGTGCAAAAACTTGGTGCAGAATTTTTATCTCTAAATAACTATTAACATGAAATATTGTTAAGTAGTAATATTATTTTTGTCTTAGACATTAATTTTAATCTCAAAAAAATGTTTACTTTCATTTTGTAGGTATGGAATTTGGAAGATTGAAGCCAAGTATAGGAAGGATTTTGCAACCTCTGCCGTTGCTAAATTTGAAGTTAAGGAATATGGTAAGGTGTGCCCACGTCAAGTGGCAACGTCAGTTCAAGCTAAGCAGTCATATTGGTGTAAGGCTGTGTTAATGCAACCTGTCTCTAAATAGAGATATTCTTTAGTGTGCTGTATCATCTCGATATATTTGCACAGATGTAGAATGTAGACCAGGGCAACTGCGGATAACTTACGCCTTTAGAACTTGTGCTTCTCTGTGGATAAGCTCACAGCTGTATTTTAGGGCTATATTACTATAATTCAAATCACTTTAAACTGACATGATTTTTTGATGGCTGTACAAAAATGTCTTTCTGAGTACTTCTGGCTTTATGTATAAAACCACAGCTAAGTGGCTTTCTTTTCTACTCAATTTTCAGCAATGCCAAGCTTTTCCATCATCATAGAGCCAGAAAGTAACTTCATTAGTTCTGATAAATTTGAGAACTTTAGGATTGTTGTAAAAGCCAGGTAAGGAAATTGGGCTTTGATTTCTAAATGTGTGTATGTCTCTTTCTTTTACCTGATGAATGATTCTCCCGTGCCCAGAAGTCTCCTCTTTTACTTTCTCAAGAAGCCATGTCATCACAGTCCTTTCTGCTCTGTAAAAGAGCTAAGGGACCCCTTCTAAAATTCTTAGAGCGATTATTTTTCAACAGACACATTTAAAGCTAAGGAGACATTTGTTTTCTGTCTCTTGCCTAGAGAATTACTCTTCTTCAGAAACAAATGCTTTGTTGCAGCCATTAAAGTAATCTAAAAGCATTTCTATTGTTTTGTTCTCAGCTATTTTTATAATAAAAAGCTTACAAGTGCTGATGTTTTTCTTCGTTTTGGAATAATTGAAGAAACTGGAAAAAGAATGATGCCTCGTGCCATGCATATAACTAGGGTAAGAGGAAGAAAGTCTGGTTTATGTAGATTTTTATGTGTTTAGTTTGGGGCTTATATAATTCCACTGAAGTTTTCATATTAAATTTTATGAGAATGGCTCCAAGCTCCTGGTTTGCATCAACAGCTATTTAGTGTGTACTTTAACTATGTAATGCTGTTGTCGGGGTTACAGAAATGTACTTCAGAATGAACCTCAGAGGCAGCATCTGAGACAATGTAATTTCAGTCTGGTTTAATTACTCACTTGGGCAAGCTGTGTGGTTGAAATGTCTATGAAATCACTTTTATGCTCTCAGAATATTTTGTAGGAAAAATTCCATATTTCTTTCAGAATAAATGAAAGAAATCTAATGGAGCCAAACAAATCAAAATTATATTGATATATTACGGAGACTTCACCACCTCATTCAGTCTGGCCTTTTTGATTTAGTCATTGAAGAATGACAAAACGCATTATTGTTCCTCAGGTAGTGAAGCTTTCTCTGTGTTACTCCAGCCTCTTCTTGGGTCTGCATGCAATATGTGCCAAATGGCTGATTAATTATCAATCATTTTAGGGAATAAAGAATTATACATTAAAACATCTCCACCTTTGGTTTTCTCTGAAAATAGTCAATGAACAGAAACATGTTGAAGTTAGGATTTGTATATTCTGTATCTATGTGTTATTTCTAAATTACGGACTATAAGGTAATGAGTTATTTAATTTCCAGATTGAAAATGGTGTTGCTGAGATCAATTTTGACTGTAAGAAAGCAGTGAGTTTTATAGGGATTCACAGTCTAGAAGAATTGGATGGGTCATATTTATATATTGTGGCATCAGTGTTGGAGTCTGCAGGTAAGTTGCTTTTTAACTGATTTTTTTTCTTGGTAACATCTCTGCAAATGTAAACAGAACTAGAAAACGGTATGGATAACTTTCCTAGGGTCAGACTTCCCTTAGTGTTCAGAATTCCTTCTTCCAAAAACTTAGGAGGAAGAGCAGCCCATCTGTCACTGTAACAATGTTAGGGATTAAACGTTACTGTTTTTCTTCTGTTAGTTTCATAGCAGCTAGGGGGTGACTCTTTACATGAAAGGACTTCACTATAAGACAGGTTGTGCTGACCTTTGAAGGCAAATGGAGAAAACACAGGCTGTGGTTACTGAAAAGAGCATGATATTTTGTTAGGTGGCCTCAGTGGTGAAGCAGAATTTTCGGGAGTCAGATTTGCTGTATCTCCTTACAAACTGAGTTTGGTTGCTACTCCTCTCTTTGTGAAGCCTGGACTTCCATTCTTCATTAAGGTTAGTTAACATAAGCAGAATTGTTTCACATTACAACATAAACCCCATAATGCAGAAGCCTTATTCATTTTTTTGTGTGTGTGTATGTTTCTGTAGCTCTAAACATGCTTTTCATTTCCATTAATCTTTTACATCTTTTTAACTTGCTATTGTAGAAGAAGCTTAGCAGCTTGAAAGTTTTATTCTTGCAAAATGCCAACACTGATACAAGGAATGTTCTCTTTTCTGGTGAACAGGTACAGGTGAAAGATACAGTAGGTGACTTTGTTGGGAAAGTGCCTGTAACTGTCACTGCAAAATCCTTTAGTGAGCAAACGGGTGAGACTGAGTTGATACCAGAGGGCTCAGAATCTGGGAGAAGAAGAACAAGCTTGAATGATGGAACTGCTTTGTTTGTTGTTAATATCCCATCTGATACCAAAGTATTGGAGTTTCAAGTGAGTTAAATCATTAATTCATTTATTTGAGGGTTTAATTCTGTACTTTTGTGAATGTGCAGCACTAGTGGGGAGATTTTACACTAACAAGGATTTATAAACTCGGAGAATATTATGAATAATCAATTATGAAATGCAAGTGCTATAATGCAACATTACTTAACTATTGAAGTATTTATTAAATTATTCTGAAACAAAATACCCTAATTTGTCACATCTATTCATAATAATTATTAAGTGATTATTTAATCTTTCAACTTGGATTTGTTGTGTGAAAATAAATCTCTCAGAATGCTTCCCTCACTGTGTAGGGAGACCTTTTAACCTTTTCTGCTCTATTTATGTATGTATGTGCTTCTAAACTAACATTTTATGTTTGACTTGATATTTATGGATTATTTTATTAATGAAAACATGAATCTTGAGTTGGTTTTTATTAATTGCTCTAAATAATATGTTGCAGAATGCTTTTAATATTGTAACTATTTATTAAGTATAATTCTGTACTTAAGCTATTCAGAAGTCAGGACACATGGGGGTTTTTTTATACTAAAAACATTTTCAGGCATCTTATTTTTTTTTCAGGTAAAAACTGCAGATCCACATCTTTCAGATGAAAACCAAGCAAGTAAAACCTACGAAGCAAAAGCTTATTCATCATTAAGTCAGAGTTATCTATATATTGACTGGGCTTCCAACCACAAAATACTAGAAGTAGGGGATGTAATAAATATTAATATATATCCACACAGTCGGTATAGTCATAAAATACAACACTACAGCTATTTGGTAAGTAACATGTTTCCACATAAAATGTTGAATTGTGATTTAATATGTGGTGGTGGATGAAGAACCTCAGCAGTCAAGAAGTATCCTCATCATAGAATATATATGCAGCTCAGACAACTGCTCCTTCCCTATGCAATCTGCCAGTCTTAGAGCAAAAAATTAAGTCTCATGTTTAAATTTACATGAAGTTTCCATTGCTTTGAATTCTCATCTGATGTATAGTGGGATTGAGAACAAGTAGTGCCAGCCTCAAGAGCTGATTCAGGAGTTGTAGTACAGAGGAAGAGAAAGATGTGCAGAGGCAGTACTTCTTAGGGAATGAGGGAGAGCTACCTTCCCTTAAACTAGGCCCACTGGTCCCAAATGCATTTTTATGTGTGTTGTATTATATCTAAATGCAAATTGTTGTTGCATGTAAGAAACATTTTAAATATAAAATTTGACTTTTTTATGCTCCATAATTTTTCTATTACAGATCACATCAAAAGGGAAGATAGTAACCTTTGGAACTCAGAAGAGAATTAAGGATTTGGAATATGAACATCTGACTTTTCAGATAACCCAAGAAATGGTTCCTTCAGCACGTCTTATTGTTTACTACATAGTCATGGGAGAGCAAACTGCTGAGTTAGTAGCTGATTCAGTTTGGCTGAATGTGGAACAGAAATGTGGGAATAGTCTTGATGTGAGTAGCAAAATAGGCACTAAAAGTTGTGGGTGTGCGTTCATTTTTATGGTCAGATTTGAACTTGGATTTACAAAAGTCCTGTAACAATTCCTTGATTTATTAAAGTGTCTGCCTTCAGATGGATTTATTTTGGAACAATGCTTTTAAATTACCGATATTTGTTTTCAATTTCTAGATTAAGCTGCAGCCAAGCAAAGAGATCCTGAAACCAGCAGAAGTTGTATCGCTTAGTATGAAAACACAATTCAATTCCTTTGTTGCTTTGTCATCTATTGATAAGGCAATATATGGAGTCACAGGAAGAAGAAAGAGAGCAATGGAAAAAGTTAAGTAGCAGCTGAAAAAGAAAAGTTGCTCTTTGTTTCATGCTTTCTGATAGCTATTATGTCATGCATTCAGTAAGCCTGAAAATAGATGGAAGAGCAATTCAATCCAGAATAAAAGTTGTTGGTTTAAATCTGACATTTCAAAGTTATAAACAGAATTAATTTACAATACTTTGATTCCTATTAAAAGTAAATTATAGTTTTAAAGACAGATCTGACCTGTCTCATTGGAACCCTGCAGACCTGGCCAAAAATAAGTTGCAGTGTTGATGACAGCTGCTTGATCAAGGAGGCCTGGAGACTACATTCTCCTTAGTTCTTCCTGTAATCTTCTTCAGGTTGTATTTTTAAGGCATACTGGTAGAATGGTAAGGAAAATGCTATTATGTTCAGTGGGTTAATGAGTTTTTCAGTGCTTGTAGTATTCTCCAGTGTTTTGAGAGAAGGTCTGCCAGACTGAAGTGGCCTTTCTGCAAGTCTAACTCATTCATCATACAATATATTCCATGTTTTAGTTAGCTGCTGATGTGTTTTTTCCTCAGATAATGCTACAGTTGGAAAAGAGTGACCTTGGGTGTGGTGCTGGAGGAGGACGGAACAATGTTGATGTCTTCCGAATGGCTGGGCTTACGTTTTTAACAAATACAAATGCTGAAGATTCAAATGAAGCAGGTATATCGCTTTGTTTTAAGCATTAAATTGTGGAATCCTGTTCTGAAATACTGTATTGTGACTCTCAGTTTTCATGTTGAAACTTAATTAAATTAATAGGGAATGCATATACTAATGATTCTTGGGAAAGAAAAACATTATGACTTGTGAATCAGTTGCTTTAATTGAAATGAAAGTACTTTTATTTAATTAAAATAGTAAACAGAGAGTCTCCCAGATTTGATATGTGATTTTATGGAATTATTTTGAAGTGGACTCTGCTATTACAAAAAAGGTCATGTCTTGTACATGTTTGCTTATTTTTTCAACAGATGACACTTGCAATGAAGTTTTAAGAACCAAACGGTCTGACTTCAAGGAAAAGATACTCAAAGAAGGTGTTGGAAAAAATCTTTTAAAGTGTATAATTATGAATAAAAAATCACATCAATTAGAAATCAAGAATGAGTGTTTGCTTATAACTTGTAATTACTGTTATTAATGTAATGTAGTTGAGAGGGACTGACAAATATGGAAGATGACTTTAGAGAGGTCCCCGTTTTTAAAGCCTCTTACCCATATGCTGAATTTGAAGTAAGCAGATTTAAGTACACATTGAAGACACAGCAAATGTTTAAGGTCTTCTTTTCCTGAACAAACATAGCCTGAGAGCTCCACAGTACAACTTGTAGCAGCCTTTCCCAGTGACCACCTGCCAGGGACCAACTCTTATCAGAATAACCATTGACTGTTAAATCTTAAAATGTAATACAATTCCTCTTATCTACTTTATATTTTAAATTCAGAATAGTAGTGATTAAAAACTAGTTACGTACATTTAAAAAATGGCAAGCTTAAGCTCATCCTTAAATCTGGCCTTCACTGAAATTCTGCAGTTTTTAAAAATACCTTTAGTATAATGAGTTAAGATGTATTTGGAAATAAAAGCTTCATCTCACAGAGGAGACTTACTTTATTCTTATTTCAGTATCCAAATACGGACATCCAGAAATCCGAAAGTGCTGCATGGCTGGAGTCAAAGCCTACCCAGTCACTGAGACCTGCAGTGACAGAGCTCAGCGAATTCGGAGTAACCAGAAGTGCATCTCTGCATTCAAAGATTGCTGTGAATTTGCAAACAGGCTGCGGGAGGAAGAGCCTAATAAGCTTCTGATATTGGCCAGAATGCGTACGTACAAGAGCTTTAACTCTCCTGTGGACATGTAGTGAAACACTTTGAGCAGAAATGGGTAAATACAGAGTTGACAGCTCTGTTAATTTATGAGCCCCTCACTATTATCTGTCAGAGTTATTCCAGAAGGCATATTACCAGTCTCCAAAGAACTTGCTTATATACTTCTGAAGAGGACTGGAGAGCAGTTCTGTATTCTGTTAAGAGCTATATTCTATTCACCCTTCTTTAGAACAAGCAGAAGTGCTGTAAGAAAGCATCCTTGCCTGTGAAGGCAACTTTCATACTAAATTTTTGCCCATGCCCAAACCAGCCAATGGGTAACACCTCAGGAAAGATCAGTGGGAGTGTGAAATTTCTTGTCTCCTGTAGTCTTCCTGTAGTTGCTTGATAACAAGTTAATCTGTCTGGACAGGTATCCCTGTGGGTAAATAGATGAGGTGCAATTAACACACACTTTTAGGGTATTCAGATACATTTTTTTTTTCTTGTATCAGGAGTAACCTAAGGCAAATAAGTTACACAGTAAGTTATTTCTTGTTGTCACAGGAGAAAAATATAATTGTTTTGAAGCTTTTGGTCATGGGCAGGTGGTTTGCTTGGGGTTTTTACTTGCTTTATTTATGTTCTTCAGATTTTGAGACTTTCTTGGAACTGGATGAGGCAGAAGTTCGTAGCTACTTCCCTGAAAGCTGGTTATGGGAGGTCCACCAAGTTTCCCCAAGGTACTACTCTTCTCAAATCTATTATCAACACTTGACTTAGTAATCATTTTTATAGGAAGTAAATGCTAAACTTGACGTAAGCTGAGGAGCCTTAGTTTTACCTAAGATGTGTGCTAAAATGCAGTTTTACACAAACTCTTCCTGCCAGTTTCCCTCCATGCAGGATGTGCTGTCTGGTGCCCAGATTGTTGAGTCCCTTTTCCTTTCAGTTTCGACCTTTGTAAACACCAGCTTCTGTCAAGTCAGCTAAAACCAAGTTTATTCAAAGAAAAATCTGCAAGTCCTGTTTTCTACGTATGCCCTGATATCTTGTCTGGCCTAAGTGTCTCTTAGATGCAGGAGTTGCTTTGGTTGTACTGTATGCATTAGTTCTGTGTTAACACGTAGCTATTGATATAGTAAAAATGTGCTAATGCTTCTAAACACAGGTCAAAGACTCTGTCTGTCACCTTGCCTGATTCACTGACTACCTGGGAAGTACAAGGTGTTGGCATTTCTGATAAAGGTAGGTACTGCACCAAATTAGACTGTCGCTAAGAAATTAGGAAGCTTTTCCATTTGGAGTTTGCAGGACATCTGACTGTAGTTGACATATATATTCTAGAATGTTCATTTTCTGGTTGATAAACAGGCAAGGAAAGAATCAAAATATGTATTTTAGAGAAAGGAAATGACTTAATTTCTTGTTATGCATGTAAGTGGCTGGGAAAACAAAACCTATCATTGTGCTCAACAGTCACCCATAATAAATGACTAAGGAATATGAGAACAAATAGTGGGTGACTGGCACAACTTTACAGTGTCCTGCTCTCAATAGCACAGGGACTTGAGGGGAAGAAGAAACAAATTTTCCAGCATATGTGGTAGTACAAACAGTAAATTTTTCACTTTGAGAAAAAGGAGAAGAAGCCCAAAGAACTGGAATGTCAGCCAGTATGTGTGAGAAGTGGGAGACAGCAACTTGGAGCAGGAAGCAAGAGCCTGGTCACTTCTTAAAAGCTTGGACAATTTCATAGTACATATTGAAAAGTAAGTCACCAGTAAAGGTGACAAGTATGTGAAGACCTTTCCAAACTTGTTTATCACAAGGATGGGTAACATAACTTGCTTTTATGTTTTTAATATTCTTAGGTATATGTGTTGCTGCACCCCTGGAAGTGCAAGTGATAAAAGATATCTTCCTGAGCATTTATGTTCCTTATTCTGTGGTGCGAGGAGAACAAATTGAGTTAAAAGGATCAGTTTATAACCACAGAGCTTCTGCAATTAAGGTAATTTGTGGTCTTAATGAGCTCTACAAAAAGAGTAACATAATAAACTAAAACCTCATTTCCCCTGGGAGTATCCAGTATAAACAGATCCTTGGATTGGATTTCTCTACTCCTTCAGTTAGTGTTATGTGTGCTTTATGTAACTGTATAACAGTGAAACCTAATCATTAGTAGTTTTATTTCCAGCTACTTCACTGAATACAGGGTTGTCATGCTCTTGCCTTGCAGCTTTGCCTCAGGAAAGTTAAAATACTCTTTTTTTCTATTCCAATTGTTTGGACACAGTGTCAAAGAGTGATGGGGTTTTTGAATAACCTGCTCCAGAGCTTGCAGATTACATTGGCTGGGGATTTAATGTAAAAAGGACTATTTTAAAGGAAATACATGAAACAGAAGTGCAAAATTAATACTGAAAAAAATGCGAGGAAGGTATGCAGAGGTGTCTGCATGGAGCAGGTGTGTGCATGAGGCCTTGTGTAAGGGTTCCCTGGTGTTGCTAATGAACATTTGTTAGTGTGTTTCTAGTGCAAGTAATAGTAATTCTAAAGGTAGCAACACTTGCTCACTGTAAACAGAAAAGTACTGATAGAATGCTCATTATAGTATTTAGTGGCTTTAATATTTCTCTGGTGTTGTACCTGTCACGAAGGTGAAACATTTAAAATCTTTAAACATTTCAGTTCTGTGTTAAATTATCAGCTGGAAATGGAATCTGCTCCTTTGGAGATTCTGCACCTACTGGATTGAGAATGCACGGTTGTAACCTTAAGAATCTAGATGGTGGTTCTTCATCCCCAGTTACATTCAGAATACTTCCTTTGGAATTAGGTCTTCACACTATCAACTTTACATTGCTGACAGCCAGGAACAGTGAAATTGTGGTTAAATCTTTACGTGTAATGGTAAGGAAAAAAATATTTGTAGTGGGTTTGAATTTCATATTGATTTGGTCACAAGAAATAAAAATGTTTTAAATCAGTATGTAAATATTGATTTATTTTAATATTATCAGAATTAAAAATATGATATTGAATTTTCTGAGATGTATGCAGTGGAAAAATGCATGACAGTATTTGAGTATACACATTTTTAAACCTTGATTATGAGAATTGTCAGATTATATATATAAATAGATTATAATTTAGTAAGCAGGGAAAATACTGTGTTCTAAATGATTTGGTTTGGGTTTTTGAGTGCTTAAGCATGCTTCATTGAAAGACACATTTTTGTAATATTATACTTTCTTAAGCTTTTATTTCTATCTTTTGCTGAATTTTCTCAATAATTTTGGGAGATGGAACATGAGCTTAAATGTACATAGAATAGACAAAGAACAGTAACATAAAACTCAACTACAGAAGAGTTTTAAACAGTTGTTCCAGCTAACATATTTAATTAAGCAAAAGTGTTTTCACTTTCTACTTCTTTCCCCTTAATGATTTCAGCCAGAAGGTGTTAAGAAAGAACTTCATTCAGGTTTCACTTTGGACCCACAGGGCGTTTATGGTAAGAGAACTGATCACGTATGTCTTTACTTTGTGTATCTGTTCATGGTTTTTGATTCATGATGATCAAGTTTTCTGTAATGTGAAAAAATTGGCATTTTTCCATCCTGAAATCTTCTCCATATGTCCCTTAAAAGGATTTCCTGTCCTTTCATTGACTAACAAATCCATCTCAAAACAGCCAGTCTTTCAAAAACATACTTGATTCATTTCTTAAAGGAATCTTTATATGTATCTTTTACTGTGATAGACCATTAAGCTTTTCTCAGTGTGCTTGACAACCAGTTAGCAGGTGCTTTCTTAATGGAAATAGAATATGTCCTCATTAACTGGAGATGAATCTGAAACCATAAAGTTTAGGTCCAGGTCAGTTGTTTTTTGGTTTGATTTGTTGTTTGTTTTTTAATTAACAAAAAAGGCAAAAGAAAGATTGAAGTGTTTGCACTCAGTCGTAACCTTAAAATCTGGCCATTATGTCTGCATCATCTATTGGTTTAGACTGTGCAGTTTGACATACCTACATTTTCAATTCTAGGCTCAATCAAGAGAAGACAAGAATTTCGATACAAAATCCCACTAAACCTGGTCCCTAAAACAAAAATTGATAGAAGTGTCAGTGTAAAAGGTAAATGGAATTGAAACTTGTATCCTGCTGCATATGCACTTCATGTATGTAGGTTCTTTTTCTTCTATTTATATTCCTTTGTTTAAATTTATCTGAATTTATTCCTAGGTTCTTCTTTTGAGAACACGCTTGACAAAGCACCTTTTGTGCAGAATTTTGAATACTTCCTATAGAAAGATTGCTTTTAAGTATCAGTCAGATTCTGTCCTTAGATTCACCTTCATGATTTCTCATTTAAATAAACCTTGGTTTTTTACTTTCCACAGGGCATTTCATGGGAGAAGCAATTGCCACAGTCCTCAGTCCTAGTGGTCTCAGTGTTCTGGCTAATCTGCCAAAGGGCAGTGCAGAAGCAGAGTTGATGAGTATTGCCCCAGTATTTTATGTGTTTCACTACTTGGAAGAGTCGGATAACTGGCATTTACTGGGTCCTGAAACCTTAACTTCAAGAACTCAAATGAGGAGGAAGATGAAAGAAGGTAGGAAAGTATAGCTGCTTCTCTTGCTTCAGAGTTGTAGAGGTGCATGAACTTTGCTGAGTGAGCAAGATAATATGTCTGAGTGAGCAAATACAATTTTGATGTAAACCTCTTCTCATAACTTACTTTCTGCCTAATATATCCCTTAGGAATTGTGAGCATATTGTCATTCAGGAATTCTGACTTCTCATATAGCATGTGGAAGAATGGGCAAGCTAGCACGTGGTGAGTAAAAAGGTCTTTTGATTAGAAAAGGCTTGTTTCACTCCTTTGCTTTCATACTATCACTATTTTTTAAAGACTGATATTTCTAGTAAGCATGAGAGGTGAGCTTGATCTAAATGGGGCTTGAATGGTATCTGTGTATTCTATCCTGCACTTGCTAAATCTCTTTTGTTTATGTCCATAATTCACACCATTATAACCAAGCTGGGACAATAGTTAGGAGCAGACATACCCTAGATAATTTGTAGGATTTTGCTCAGTTCTAAAACCTCTTCTTTGAGCTTGGAATTCTACAAAACACCTTAGTTCCCTGCAGAAGTCAAGCTCAGGCAAAGTTTGTACCCCATGTTTGAAGAAGGAAAGCAAAGTACAGGGATGTGAGCAAGGGCAAGATAAACATACCTCTTGTTCACAAATATAGGATCTTTAAAGGCTACCAAAGAAAGGGGAAATACTGTTTAGGGAAAACAGAATCTGCCATTGAAAATTAGGCAAAATACATGGTCACTGTCTTGCCTTTTGGAATGGCAAATGCAGTTTGCTTGTAGAAGGGAGCACTCTTCAAAGGCATCTTCCTTAAGTTGTGTGTGTATGGAAAAAGCAATCTTTTGGTGATGTCATGAGTTCAGAGCCTGAAACATAGACACTGATCCTACTGTAAAATTGATTATTAGTGATTATTGCTCATTTATTAAGTTGAATTTAAGATTCATCTGCAATATTTCTTTGAACTGTGGCAGTGTGTAACATAGCTAAATCATAACCAGTGCAAACATGTGTCTGACCTCTAGCAGTGTGATAGGATCTGCTAATCAAAACAAATATGATCTCTCTGATTTCCTTGGCAGGTTGACAGCTTTTGCTTTAAGGATTCTCGGACAAGTTAATCAATATGTAAATCTTGATCAGATTTCTGTTTGTAATTCCCTTCTGTGGTTGATTGATAACTGTCAAATGCCAGATGGGTCATTCAGTGAATTTTCAAATTACCAACCAGTGAAACTCCAGGTATGAAACCCGAACATTTTTTGTGTGTATGCAGTAAAAGCTGAAGTCCCCAGGAGGTAATGTGTGTTTTAGCAATGCAAGATGTTTTAGGCTGCATTTCACCAGAACACCAATTCCAGACAATCTTGCAAACCTTTGTTTTCCCACTGAAAGTTGCTGCTTGCCACTTGTTAATATTAAAAAGCAATAAATGATTGATTTTACAATGTAATAGTCCTGGCTTGCAATAACTTCATGTATTTTTGGTTTGGGTTTTTTTCTTTTTTACAAATAAGCTATTACCTGCAGAAAAGTCAATATATTTTCAGGCTAAACCAAGCTGCTATTTCTTACAGGAATTTCTATTTGTCTCCTTACCTAAACTGGAAAAAGTTCTATTTATTGAAATTAACTGTTGTTTCTATTTAATTATGTTTCCATATTTGATTTTGTAGGGTACCTTACCTAGAGAAGCAAAAGAAAAATCTTTGTATCTCACAGCATTTTGTGTTATTGGAATTGAGAAGTCAATTCAAATATGTCCTACTCAGGTAAGTAAGACTTTTATTTCTGCCAGTGGTCATGTTCTGGGATGCCAGTTTCTTCATTTTCTCTTTCACACTCGTTCAAAGTCTGATAGCAGTAAGCTATGGCCTCTTCATCTTTCCAGAAAATCCATGATGCTAAAAATAAAGCAGGAGATTATTTGCTGAAGAACGTGCAGTCTGCTCAGAGCCCCTTCACTCTGGCAATAACCTCGTACGCTTTAGCTCTTGTGGATTTGAACCACCAGGCTGCACGAGCGGCGCTCTCTGCATTGAAGAAGGAAGCATCTGTCATAGGTACAATGATATTCTCTTAGGCTGTACTGTATTTGGCTCTCAAGCTGTTCTTTTAGTATTGTTAAATGCTGTAATGTGATGGCGCTACTTGGAGAGTGAATTTTAGTGACTCTTGGTTTGGCATAAGTGACATTTCAGTCTTTGTGGCCTAGTATTTGTGCCAGATTCAGTCCTGCTTTCAGCTTTTCAACAGTGTTATTTCATCCCCTGTCGTATCACACTCGTTCTGTCTATAGCCTTTCCTTGTATGCAGGTGTCCATAGTGGATTACTTTTGTGTGCCACCTCATCCTTCTGAGTCCCCTCTTTTCCTTGGCTGAGAGTGGAATTTGTAGTCTCTTGTGAATGGGACTTGAACTGTTCTCTGCCAAGCAGTGATTCCTGCTGGAATAGAAAGGCTTTGAAAGTTGGAAGTGGCTAAAAAAAGACAATCTGTTTTCTGTTTGTTTGGCCACTCTATCACTGGTCAGGATGAGCAATATTTGGATGTCTTGCGTCAGGTCTGCTTATCATCAGTTTCTAGTATAAACGTCAGACTTGCTAGTGTAGAAGTATATCTTCATCTCCTGTTAAAGGCAGAGTGAGTTCCTCCTTTTCTCATTGGCCCAAGTAAGCAGAACTTCAGCTTGTGTAGTGTGGAGAGAGCTGTAGCTGTGTTTCAGTCTGAAACCTTCCTGTTATACTGTTATAGGTGACCCCCCTATTTACCGGTTTTGGAAGGATACTCTCAAATCAGTAGACCAGCACACTCCCAGCTCTGTTACTGCACAAATGGTTGAAACCACAGCATATGCCTTGCTCACTACTTTGCTAAGAGGGGACAAAAACTATGCTGATCCAATCATCAAATGGTTGTCTGAAGAACAAAGGTATGGTGGAGGATTCTATTCGACTCAGGTGAGCTTGTAAATATTTTGTTCTTGTTCTTCAAGTCCCAAAATCCAACATGTCTTAAGAGGGTAATATTAAATGACCACGCTCATAACCTAAGTGTCCTCTGTATGGGACACTGATGCCGTTACATTGATAGTCTTTGGGAAATATGACTTCTTCTCATGAAGTCTGTTGTAAATAGTAATTTGCAAGCCGATTCCACTGACTTCAGATCTGCTGAATGAAAAGAATCGCAGGAGGAAAACTTTTCCCGAGGTTTTTATAAAACAGAATATTTCATTTCATGACATGATTGTTCTTGTGTTCCACAAAAATGCAACACAGTGTAAGAAAGTATGATTTTTTTCATTGTAAAAACTCTCTTAGTGTGCACGAATAGACTAAAGTTCAAGTGAGAGCTGCCTGATCTCCAATGCCCTATCAACTAGTGGTATTCTCTAGAATATTCCAATTCATGCAACCTCCCATTCTTAAAACTATTAAAAATCTATGAAGAAACTGATGAGTGCTGTGTTCTATTGCTCTTTGCTTGCTGTCTTTCTAGTACTTGTTTGCATTACTTTAAATTGCACGAATATGTCTGTAAGTATGGTGTTAACCATGTTACCACCATGTTAAGGGTACTGCTGAGACACTGCTAAGCTGTTGGTTACCATTATTTGGAATCATTTAAATGCCAGAAAATAAATTGCTTTAATACATTTTTACTTCTTTTTAATTTCTGGAATTAATTCTTTATAACTGATTCCTGGCAGGACACAATTAATGCCCTTGAGGCCTTGACTAAATATTCACTTCTCATCAAACGGCTTAATTTGGACATGAACGTTAAGGTAGCATACAAAAACCATGGAGAGCTCAATGTGTTTAAACTGACAGAAAGCAACTTTGTGGGAAGAACTATCACAGTGAGTAAATGGTATCACTTGAAAAACGAAAGCAGAATTCTTAACAACTTCTTAAATAATTATTTGAATGTTGAAATTGCTACTAAATTAGCTCTCTTAGTAAACTAGTAATTTGGTATAACAAATGTTTAAGGACTCATCTGTTGAGTTTAATACATTTGACTATTCATTTGCATTATCTCTGCTTATTCCTATGTATTGTTTTTTTAGAATCTCTTTGTAGCATAAAACCCTAATATGTATTTCAAATGTAGAAAAGACAAGCAGATTATCTGACCTGAATTGTTGCTAATACTGATATCTTTATTCTTAACTTACAGCTCTGTGTTTAACATCCATCCTTTAGGTGCCTCTGGATGATGACATATATGTAAGCACAGGCAGCAGCACTGGCCTAGCTACAGTAAATGTGAGCATGCAACCAAACTTCTTAAATGGAATCTCTTTGTTAATATCAGCACTGAATAAGAAACTGAGCTTTCTCCTAAACTCTTCCATGTGTTGTCCTTACCCTTAGACTGAAGTGATGGATGTGATTATAGCTATATTTTAGATTAATTATGAGCCATGTATGACTTGTGGCTAATGAGAGAGAAGTTGTGAAGTTTCTTCCTTTTCATCGTAAGGTTTCTGTTCCATAAATCTTAACAGATGATCGGCTTAGTTTTAATGCTTATCAGTTGTTACTGTTCTGCTTGGACAGCCAAACAGGGAAGACCTAAATTAGTGATCAGCTTTGAGAAATTGCTCAATTCTCTGTTATCCTGGTGTTTACTCTTAGTTCATTGAGCAATGTCACTGAAAAACTGTTTTCCTGTAGTATTTAAAGGAATACTTTTTGTGTGCCTAAATATTAAGCTCTTGTCAGGATATATTTTCTTCATATCAAACTATACTAACATCAAACTTACATCTGAACAGAACATATTCCTGTGAACTAGTGTTTATATTCATAAATACGAGGAGTCATTTGCATAATATTTTTAGTCCTGTAAATAAGACCACATGAGTAGTGTGGTTTTGCTCAAGAATTCCTCATTTCTTTCTGTGCTGGTAATTTGTTTACTGTGCTTTGCATCCATCAAAGCTCCTCATGCTGCACAGGCTTGTTTTTACTGGTGTTATGTTCTCCATATTGTAAGTGTTCACAGCTTTATGCCAGTTTTGAGGATTGTTTACTGCTTCTGTTTTGTCTCATTTATTTGTATGTCTGTAGGTGAGGACAGTATATAACACAATCGGGACTTCTGAAGAGTCATGTAACTTTGAATTGAAGATTGTTCCAAAGAGAGATGATGGTAAAGGATTAATATGGTTTTAAATATTACTGCTCAGGTCAGTGCAAGGGAGGGAGGAAAAAGCCTCTCACTTTCTTGAACAAAGTGTTTCTAAATAAGAATGAAACTAATAAATTCTGCCACTTTCTAAATGCAAAACTGGAAAAGAAATTGTCAGGAACCTTTTTAGCTCTTCTTGAAACTACTGCCTTTCTGTGAATAGAATCTATTTTTAATATATTTGTTAGGTGCATTTTTACTCATTTATGGAAGAGTTCTTGCAGTTGGAGGAATGAGGAATACAAACTTTTAGCAGAGGAAAGAAATACGAAGGGGGATGGGGGAGCTTACAGTGAATTCTGCAAGGCACTGAGAGTTCTAGTCCAGGTAGAACAGAGTGTATAATCACATTCTGAGCTTTTGCCATGAAGTAGTTCAATAAGGTAAGCACACATTAAATTACATTAAGCCTTAAAGCTGTCTTTTCACCTGAATTATAGAAGAAGTGTAATGTTACTTGTTTGTGGCTAGGCAATGAGTTGCTATAAGAAGAGCCAACAAAACAATTTTAATCATTATCTTTCAATTATGACAATGCTTTATGAGAACTTTGGATTGCTGCTTCTGAAGAGTTATAAAATTACTTATTTAACTCTACTTGCTATGAAAGGTCACAGAAGAGAAGAAGGTGAGCCACTGGGGCGCTTAGAGGCTTGTGCAAAGTAAGTAGAGTTGATGGGATGGGTGGGTGGTTGGGTTTTTTCCTTTCCCCAGTGATTGAGACAGTGCTGTGGTCTAAATATTGATAGAATTTTCCTGAGATTTTCCTGGGATCACATTTGAAGTTTTCTTTTTAATTTCAGTTTTGTTTAATATCAGTTTTAATCTATTTTAGGTACAGGCCTGGTGTGAGAGAGCCACAGTCAGGGTCTGCACACACTGTGATGGACATAGGTTTGGTTAGTGGATTGGAAGCAAATACAGATGACTTAAAAACTGTAAGTATTAGAAAACATTTTTCTTTTACTGACTTCTTTTGACAGAAGTAATATATTTGCTGTTCATCTTTTTCCTGTTAGAGTAGCAGTGCAGATGGATGTCATTATATCCTCACTGCTTCTGAGCACTTCTAATGAGAATAATCTACTTAAGTCTAGATGATGGATTTTTGATTGAGTCAGAAGCTAGGCCTCTAGTTAAAGTTTGACATCTGGGCTCCCTCTGTTGTTAGAAAGACAAGAGCAGATAGAGAACGGTCATTGCCTTTGTTAGGGCAGTGTGGCAACCCCTGGAGGTGCTGTACCTGCTAACTGTAAAGGGAATACTGTTGGTATACACATGTAAGTGTAAGCTGGCTAAACTTTAACTGAATCTTCATTGTAATGCTTGTGTTCATCCAGCTGCTATTGACAAGCATGGACGTTTTGGTTAAAGGCAATTAGAGTTACGTTTACAGGATTTAACTAGGATGCTGTACATGTACTCAGGTATTCTTTTAAGGACAATTAGCTCTTTAATCCTTTATTATCTTTAGGTAAAGAGTGAAAGGATAATTTCCTTAAAAAAACCAAGTGAGAGTATGAGCATTATAAAGAGATAACTCTAAAATAAGGGTTCTTTTTTACCTCAGAATTATGTGAAAGCTACTGATTGCAAAACCTTTGAGATCATCTAAAAAAGTTAAAACCTGTTATGAAAGACTTTTCTCTCTTTTTCTCCCCTACAGCTTGCAAGTGGCGTTGATCAGTTGATAGCAGATTATGAGATAAAAGATGGGCATGTTATTCTGCAGATAGACTCTGTATGTTACCCTTTTTATAACTGTAAGCACTACCTTAACTCTTTGGAATAATTTTGTTTCCTTTAAAACTCCTTAATTTGTGTCTTTCAAACAGGTACCAGCTAACAATTTTCTCTGTGTTGGGTTTCGAGTAAGTGAGCTTTTCCAGGTTGGAATGCTAAATCCTGCCACATTCACTGTGTATGAATATCATGCACCAGGTATGTGTTCCATGCCTTCAAATTCATGTTTGTCTTTTAACTCTATTCCTCCTTAAAGACTCATTTTTCCTCCTTCAACAGTTTTTCAATCTTTGTTAGTTTAAGCTTGGGTTACTTTTGTCTCACAGAGTTTCAGTTCTGATACTTGGACTTTGATTTTCTGTACGTATTTATTATTTCTTTTTGGATCTTCTAGATAAAAGGTGCACTATGTTTTATAACCCCTATGGAAATGAAAAACTTGTGAGACTCTGTGAAGGAGACGAATGCAAGTGCATGGAAGGTACACTTTAAGGTGTTTTCCCATTTCACTTGGTGAGAAAATGCAGGGTAGTGCTTTGGACAAAACCACACTAAACACAAGGAAAAAAGCCCTAACAAGAACATAAGCTGTTGTCCTTTACAAATCTTACATTAGCAAAAAACCTAAGAAGTGTGCAGTGTGATTGTGGATGTCTGACTGGATTAAGCTCTGGTGACTGAGGAGGATATTTGGATTTTAAATACTAATTTTCCAGCATGTAATCCCATAATTTTGGTGTTTCTGTTACAGTATCTTATCCCAAACAGGTAGAGAGATTTGTGGTGTTTTATGTGAGGACATGTGGTGACATTGTCTTAACACTGACTTTTTTCTTTCTCAATGTAGCTGAGTGTAGTAAAGTGCAAGACAGACTAGATCAATCAATAACTGCTGATACCAGGAGAGAAGCTGCATGCCAGAAGGATATTGCATATGGTAACATTTGAATTGTCATTACTTATTTCACATGCTCTGACTGAAATGTTTACTTGTTTACTACTGCTGCAGAAGATTTTGTTTCAGTTAGATCTTTAGTGATTAAAATTCAGTAGGTTAGACTGTGGTGTAGAGTGTATGAAGGTGACATAGGAGCAGAAGAGAGGAAGCCTTGCCCATGCCCTCTGCTGAATAAAAGTCACATGAACCAGGGTTAGCACAACAGTGAGCCGTATTTGATGAGTTCTGCTAATAAGCACCATGTTTCTCTTTCTTGGTACTGTTCTAAGGTGAGCATCTGGCTTTGGGGTCAGAGGAAGTTTGTCAGCCATCAGATGAGAGCCTGGGTAGAGCTTCCATCAGATTAAAGCATGGGTAGAACTTACTAATGTTTCTTAGCCTACAATGTATAGCTATCGCCACTGTTTTCCCAGAAATTAGTATTATAAAGGGACATTATATTCTCCATCTGAGCATGTGTAAGACATTTAGCGTGTGTTGTAAGAACAAGAAATAACAAAGTTTATTTCGTGTTGTTCTGCAGTTTACAAAGTGAACATTTTATCTCGCAGTGAAGAGGGTTATTTTGTAAAGTATTCTGCAACTCTGCTGGATCTCTATAAAAGAGGTGAGTGTCCTGTTCTTAATCCATTTAACAATTTATTTAGAGTAAAAGCTATTTGGTTGAGACTGAAGCAGCTGACAAAAATCAGCAGTCAAACCTGGTTGTTTCATGAGAGGAGAAAACTGCAGTCTTAAATACAGCCTTTGAGAATTCTTTTGAGCCCTGAGAAGTCAAGTCCTTGGTGGTTTTAAACAGCTTTTCTATATTAGAGCTGTTGTTAACAGTCCCAAACTGTAATCAGTGAAATGTCTTTTATGTGACAAAACAAGGTGAACATATTCCATAATTAATTAATAAGGTTGTGAGCTGTTGTGTAAATCTCATTCATTCCACAGAATGCCCTCCCTTTCTGTATATGCAATGATCAAAGTGGGGTAGTGTGCAAGGATACGCCATACCTTAATTTATCTCAGGTTTTTGTAGATTGGGTATGTTTCTCCTTCTGGGAGAGCAGACTTTAGGATGTTCTTGGGCACTCACTGTCTCACCCTTGGGAAAAGTGGCTGCTCATAGGTCCTGTTGAACTAAAGCTGATATTCACTCAGTTTTCCTCTGAGTTTAAACACCCAACATATGCTTATAATTAATATAAAACCATTAAATGTGCATGAGGCTTATTTACCAGTCAGATTTAATTTTTCAAAGCTTTTACAAGAAACATGTTTTATAACATCAGATTTTGCTGTTACACAACTAGTGGCAAATAAATCCCTCGGCTGTTCTGTACTGTAGAACATTTTGATGTTTTCTGGCTAATTTACGAGTTCGTGGAAGTTCTCTCTGTGATATTTTTCAATTCTTGACATTCTACTCCAGGGCAGGCTTTTGCTCAGAAAAATAATGAAATAACCTTTGTTAAAAAGAAGACCTGCACAGATGTTGAGTTGAGCCCAGGAGAGCAATATTTGATCATGGGAAAAGAAGCCTTGAAGATAAGTGTTGGTTACAATTTCAAGTAAGTAATTTACCACCAGAATACACAGAGAGTTACTCTTTAAGTGTGCAGTGAAGTGGCAAGTGTTTGTATGTAATAATTCTTATGTAATACAGAATTGATTTAATTTTTTACATGTTAGTTCAACCAATAGTTACACAATGTATTTTCAGATGTGTACATTGAAAGCAGGATTATGAACATAAAGCAAGTAATTTCATACTGTAATTTTTCCTGTTTGATACTTTCCTCCCCAAATCTTAGCAGCAAATGATCATTTCCTGCTCTCTTGTTAGATTCCAGTACCCTTTGGACTCCAGCACTTGGATTGAGTGGTGGCCTTCAACTACAGCATGTACATTTTGTCAGGAGTTTTTGAATACAATGGAAGATTTTGCTGAAGATCTCATGATCAGTGGCTGCTGATTTACTGGTGGAATTTTGTATTAAAAGATAAAATCTCATATACATACATATATATAAAAATCCTCATCTGTTCAGTAATTCTGTCCCAAACTTAACATTCATTGTTAACTTTGTTCATCTTGAAAAATGGTCTTTGCTTGTATTTCATAGCCACGTTCTTATAACATAATGTTTAAAGTATGATTTTTAGGCTTGGATGGAAAGATAACACAGAATACTGCAAAGACACTTGAGGTCAGTTGAAGTGGCTCAACTGTAAAAACAAACACAAAGTACTGTCCTGTGCCAGAGTAACACTCATAAGTGTTGAAATTTGATGTCTTATTAAAACATAAGCCTTCTTTCATTAAAAAAAAGGTGAAAAATAAAACTGTTTATCAAATCATTTTGTTACAACTTTAATTTCCAAGCAAATGAAAAAATCTGTCTAAGCTTCTGCAACAGGATCCACGTATTTAGGACAAAAACCTTCCTGCAGCCCCAGTTCCTCTATAGTGACTATTTTAAATGTTCACATCCCAACTCCATCAAAGTGCTATAGTGCAAGAGCGATGCATGACAACTCTGAAAGCTGTGTTGGATTATGCGAAGAGCTGTGCTGAATCCAGGTACTCGTGACCCCATTGTGCCTCTTTAGTTCCCTTAGACCCACAGATGACACAATCTTGCTCTCTTTACCCAAGCTCACATCCAGGCCTTTATCTTAACATTCTGAGTGGCATTTTTCACTCAACACGTGGTGGGAGTAATGGATTTTTAAATTAAGTTTTAATAAATCAGTTTCTTCCAGCCCATGTCTGAAATGCAAAACTTCCCTTTATCAATGTCCTGAAATACTGCAGTGTGTCTCAAACACCCATCCTTCAGCCCCTGCAATGGAATTGAAATGTGTTGGAAGTCTAAGGTCAAAAGAAAGCAGTGTTAAACCAAATATTAAAAAGAAAATAGTCACTGCAATGAGAAAACAAGCATGAGATACAGGTGCATCCCACTCTGAGAGATTAAATCCAGTGTGTCCCCTTCCTGACAGTGCACTAAGATTTTCAGTTGTTAACCAGCTTGGTAAGTTCTCTATCATTAATTACTTGTTTTATGAGACATTTCAACTAATTTTAAATACTTCTGATGTTCTTGCATTAGTGTTTCTTCTGATAGATAGTGTTGGTATGTCATCCATCTGGGTAGAGAAAATAGACTATTTTAAAACTAGTAGTTTCTTTCCCACTGCTTGTATTTTAGAAAGACCATAGTTTGGATAATAACCCTGCAGCCCTGGTAGAGCAATTGTGACAGTAAATAGCAATAGCATACCTTAAATTACAATAGTATTCAGTACGTGTGGAATCATATTTTGTTAGTATTCTTAATGGAACAGGCTTAATTTAAAGAAAGCCTGGGTATGTCCCCAGCATTGCATCATGCCTAAAAGGTTGCTCTCCTGATAGATAATGCTTTTGAGCCTTCATTTTTCACCATGCTCCTTTCTTTTTCTGAAAATTCTTTTGCCAGGAGAAATTATTCCCCTTTTTATTTAGGCATGAGTGTTTCTTACTATATGTGAAGGAATAGACGCAGCTCCTGAAACACTCCCAGTTCTTCGCTGTGACAGGAACAGCAGAGGGAGCACAAGAACATCATTTTCATACAGGTCTATTTTCATATATAGTGAACCACATTGTTGAAGGGGCTCAAACCCTATGGCTTGTGGCAACTCTGCTGCGCAGTGGCCAGCTCATGCTCAGTCCTGGTAAAGATACTGGAGGTTAATCGAGTGTTACCGAAGCCTTGCTTTTCTGCTAGTCTGATAATCTCTGCCTTCTGGTATAACATTGTGTTTCTACAGCTTTGTAAATACATGCAGCACTTCATATGCTGTCTCTGGAAGAAACTATCCCCTGCGTTTTCCTTTTGTTCTCTTTTTGTGAATTCCTCTGTCTCCATTCCTGGCACTAACTGCTGCTTTTTTTGTGCTTTGCTTTCTTGTTTTAGGGGAAAAAAAGTTCCTAAATAATAACACGTGCCATTCATTATTTGTATTTTCAGACACAATAGACTGAATCAACATCTATTGTAATTTAGGGTGATTTACAACAAATGTCATTTTGGCACTTGATGACTGAGTTTGACAGTTAAAAGCTTGCCTTGCCTCCAGGGAAGTGACAGATGAAGGGACAAGTTTCCTTCTCACAGCTCCAGGCACAGTTCAGCTTGGTTCAGCAGAACAGAGTCTGATACAAAATCCAGTTGCATGCATCTTTATTTTTATTGAATAGCTGCCCAAAAGCAGCACGTCCAAGAACTTTAAAATTACTGTTTTCCCTCCCTCTTAGGAATATCCTTGATCCAGAGGGTTGAATATGTGGGAAGAAGATAGTCACGCATGATGCAATTTTTAATCTTGGCTCTGTGAGTATTTTTCTTTTAATCCTCCAAATTCTTCTAAGAAGCATAAGAAGATACTACTGATTCCAATAACAACTGGATATGTACTCACATTGCAGAGGGAAGTACACTTAAGTGCTCAAGTGAGGTTGTCCAGGCAGCCCACCTGTAAACACTTCTACTTTTGAACTGGACAATACTGTTGTGAGGGTAATTGTGTATTATGAGACCTAATTGTGTCTCAGGAATTATTCATCTCATAAACTCTTGTTTCTTGCTTCTAAGTACAGAGATACTGACTCACCTATCCCTGCTAAGGTGAAACTGAAGATTTCTTTAAAGCACAGTGATGTCGTCGTATCAAAAAGATCAAATGATATTCAGATGTGCCATGCGTCACACTATTTCGATACCAGTTAGTTAAAATAATTCCCATTCTTATTGCAGGGAGTAGCTAAGATGGCCTTTGAGAGCTTTACTTTAAACTCTGCTTACATCATTAATATACCTTTGCTCTGCTGTCTTCCAGTTTTCACTGTATTCACTGTATTCCAGTTCACACAGTATTCACTGTGTACTGGATAAAACCAGATGAAAGCAGGAGCAAAGAGACTGAAAGAATTACGGCCAACGGCATGAACAAGAATTTTCTTCATTCAAGTCAATCAGATCCATGTAAGGTAAGTCATAGTTAACATCCAGGACAATGTATGAAATAATGTTTAATGTGTGTAGGTTATAACTAAGTAATTTTAAGGGAAATAACTCAGTTATATCTATATTCGTTAACCTCAATCAATGTGTAAGTATAGCAGGGCCCATTCTGCAGTGCAGAATTTCCTGAGACCAGTGGGACTAAATTGTCCCACGAGGCTGTTGATGGTTTCTGTTGCAACTTTAAAGTGTTCAAGGATTTTCTTTGCCTTCTCTAGCTAACACTGGAATACCTGGAGTATCATCTATGTACCTGTATATCAATATGCTAAATATCAAACTGGTACACAGTATAACACTGCATAAAATCAGGGTGTTTTGTCTCTGTCTTTTACACAAAAGGGTTGAATTTTTCTTGTTGTTTGTTAAAATATTCCAGTGTAGGAATGTCTGGTAAGCGTCTGTAATCTCACTTTAGAACAGCTAAAAAGGAATTGTCAGCAGTATGATGCAGGTAGTACTTAGAAATACAAAACTAGAACAAAAACTAATCATAAAAAGAACTTGCAGTGAGTTATGGATGATGAAACTGTATTACCAAGAGCAGTAAAATGACTTTCTCAAGGCCACAGACAAGGCCAGTTGCAGAACTGTAACACTGACTGAAGTATCCTGGCATTCAATGTGAGTTTATCAAACTGCAGCAACTCCAGAGAAAAAAGGAAGTGCAACATAAGCCAAACAAACATGTTCTGCTGTTTCCTCTCTGTGTCAACAGGCTCAAATGAGTGTCAAGTAATATTTTAAGATCAGGCACCAAAATACATTTTCCTATTGACTGCTAACGGCAAAACAAAGACATCTGACAGAATGTTGACTTTATCAAGTAGGCTGAAAATAGATGAAATCACAAAGACGTGGAGGTGTGTGTAAATACCAGTGTAGGAAGATTTACCTTTCTCACATGGCATGGCGTGACTTCCATATGAAAACCATGTGGGGGGAAGGTTTATCTGTGCTTTCATCTGTTTCACACTTGCAAATTAAGTTGGCAGATTTTCACTGGATCTAGTTAGTAAAACAAGAGATGATCAAACGACATGGGATTGATTTTAGAATCTGTTACCATGCTAACCTTAGTGACTTGTAGCTGGAGAAGTCAGAGGTACTAAGCAACTCACAGGGTTAATCCCAGCCAAAACAGAAATTCTTGGAATAATCACTGCTTAGATGACTCATCTGTATTATGAAATGGAAATTATTTCAAAACACATTCTGTACTTCCATGCTTACTGGGGATTCTGGACATCAGAAAGATCCTTTTATATCTGAATTGTACACAATGTTTTTCTATTCCTTGATTGTTTATATACGTGGTGTGCAAGTCTGTAAATGTTCCAGCATTTGAATCACCAGCTAATAGCTTTAGTGGTTCCAGAAAAACATGCCTTCGACTGCTACACTTCTGCAGCCTCCCCAAAGGCCAGCCAGCCCATGTATGTAGGATTGCTGCTCTGCCTACACAGTCAGGCACTTGCCCAGAAAGCTCTGTGCTTTAGTCCAAATTCATTCTCACATCTCCTAGAATAGAGATGATTGATGTAGTCTGTCAGTTGTGGCAGGATGCCAAGGGCCATGTCTAAACAGGATTTTTATTCTCATTTATTGATATAAAAGTACATCACAGCCAACCTAGCCTCCAAAGGGAACTTCAGAGTTGCTCCCAGTGATACACACAGGCAATCTCGGAAAGCGGGACCCACTAAATGAGTTTGGTCATTACACTTTCATTCCTTTTTGATGTATTTCCCTCATCAGCCATTGAATAAGAAAATTCACCAGATGCCATTCTGATGTGCCTCTCCCTGAATACTCTTGGCAGATATGTGAGACCTGAATCGGTTGAATTCCTGAGATAACAACTCTAAGGGTTAATACTATGCAAGTCTTTTAGTTATTTTTAAAAATACATATTTCTGTCCATTTCCATTTGTATTTTACTAATTTTTAGGTAGCTAAGTGTCACAAAATGAACTGATTTCTCTCTTCACTTCATTGCAGTGAAAAATTAATCTAATTGATGCAAGCTAGTAAGTGGCTTGAATAGAAATTCCACCCTATTATGCACAGTGACACATGAAACTTGCGCTCTTTTGGTCTGGCCATGAGAGCTGCTGGGCTGCATCTAACTACTGTGACTAATTTAGGAAGAGAGCCAAATGGTGCCATTCTCTCGCCATTGCTTTACTAGCAGTGCAAAAATGATTTTGTGTAGTTAATCTTTCAGGGTATGCCACAAGCTCTAAGTAGCCTTAGCCAGAGGAGTGCTCTGTCAAAGGTGTTTTTGAATTAGGAATACCCTCCAGTTTTAGAACAGGAATGCTAAATCCCTGGAACAGGTTAATACTCTAACTTTGTAATAACTTGAAGTGACTGTAATAATTCTTCCTCAGCTGACCTGAAAATATATATTAAATACTAGGTGAAAGAGAAAATTGCTTATGCGAGCTACTAGATGCAAGTTCAAGTTACCACATGATTTTTGTTATGATGGTTCACTCAGAATCTGAAATCATCTTGAAGAAGAGGCATACTGAGTTCTTTGTTCAGTCTATTTGGGCAATGTAAAGCCAGAATATCACACCAGAATATTTTCTATCATTGCATAGCAATGAAAATGTTCAAGGTAGGCACAGCCTCTCTTCTGAGTCAGCAGGAGGGATCCTGCATTGGGTAGAGCTATCCCAAATCCCAGCATTGAATCCTTAGTAAGATTTCTTTCAAGTTCAAAAATCTTGGGCTTTTATAAATAATCTCAAACTCCCACTTCCACAAACAGAGAGTTGTGGAATGCACTGACAGAGGTCAGGAGCTTCATTTATAGTCGGGGTGTGGAAGCGATGAGTGAAAACACACTGAGGAAATCCATCTTTGCTTTTGAGGGAATATCATTTTGAATTTAAAACAAAATCACCGAGAGCTGCCAGTTTGGTGTTCATCCATCACGAGTTGTCTCACTTGACCCTACCTACAGAGGCTTATTTTCAGTCTATGTAAATGTTAATGTTTATGCATGTCTCCAAGCAAAATGTGTTCTTAATCTCCTGCTGAATTCTTACATCAGAACAAACTGAAATTTGGCATGGCCACCAGTTATTTTCCAGTAAAAACCCTACCTTATAGAAGTTCCATATGCTTTCAATTTTTAAGATATTTAATAATGTTTTCACCTCTAATTAGGAGGAATATCTGGGTTTGGCTCTTCCAGTCTCCTGGGAACTAAAAGTATGGGTTTGCCAGTTTCTGGGTCATTACAAAATTCCATTCCCCATGTTAAATTTTGCTTTTCAAGTTCTGAATGAACTCAGAATTTGGATCCATGTTGAAGCAGCAACTGATTTCCTGGAAAATCCTAAACTAAATTAAATACCACAACTGTCAGAACATTTAAGTTTAGAAAACAATAGCAGAGAAACCTTGAGTGAAAGCCACTATATTCAACCCTTTGTTTTCTATCCCAGGAATTATTTGTTTCACACAGGTGGTTATTTATAAAATCATTATATTTACCCTTATTCCTAGCTAGAAGTCATGAAATACAGATTATTCCTAAGGTGCTGTGGTTCAGACTGTATTTCCTGTATTTATTTGCTACTTTATGACTAAAATGGCAATTTCTTTTGCAAGTCAAGCAACGAAACAGTTCTGTTTGATGCACTTTGAATCAGCTGAGATAGTAAGCCACAAAAACTGGGGTTCACAATGAAAAATCAATTGTCTCTTAATGACAGCAGCCCCTCTGGTGCTGGTTAAATGTACTCCAAACTAAACAGCAAGAAGTTCAGAGTCTGGGATTAGAACACTGCAGGCTGGTTTCAAGGAGCCCTGTCATGGACTCGCATCGTCGAATTTGGCTTTACATGAGTAACCTCAACTCTGCATTCTTTCCACCAGTGATTAGATGTTCTCTGCAGTTTGTACTGTGAGGCCATGGAGCACATCTTCAGCTACTGCAAACCACTGGTGCTGCAATTGGTTTTGGAGGAGCTATACTTTTTATGCATCTAGATCTGGAGATACAGTATTTCTTTCACTGAATCACAAAACGCAAATGTGACATTCGTTTTCAAAGAGAAAATACTTTATCACCATCTCACATGTCCACACACAAGGAGATTCATGTTTCATTGTACCAGTTTATACCTGCTGAAATGTGATTTACAATACATAGACGTAAATGCTAGTGTTGGTGACAGACTGGGCATAAACTGCAGCTGTAACTGAAGACTCACGCTTGCTGCGTGGCTGCACTGCCTGTCCCTGCCAGAGCCTGATTAGCCAGTTTTCCTTCATTATTTAGGAAAAGCAATATGCCATAAAAACATCATTTCACTGCCCAAATCATAAAATTTTCCATAAAAGCCTACTGCTGTCAGGTCCTAGAGGCGTTCATCCCCAGGCTCTTACAGCTAGGTAGAAATAGGTATTAATTTCCACCATCTGTGTAATTCCACAGGTTTGGAGTCACGAGTCTATGCAATATTAAAAACTGGTTTATTTCTAGCACAGATTGATTAGGACATGTTAGTACAGTGTGTATTGAATAATTGCTTTAAGTAAAGATTGCAGTTGCTTTTGGTGTGTGTGGATGCAGAGTGATGCAGAGATACACTGATGCAGAGATACAGTTGATGCAGAGTGATGCAGAGATACAGTTATAAACAGAACTGGAAGCCTGGTTTGGTCCCAGTTTTCACTGAACTTTTGTCACACTTTTCATGCCATGTTCAACAATGGTTTTGGGGGAACCATTCTGGGTGATAACCACAGCATTGATCCCCAGAGCTCAATGTTGAGTGTCAGATAAGAGCTTTCAAAGCAGCCAATAAAAAGCATTAGCTTGGTGAAATTTAGAGGAGGGTGCAAGGGCTCTGTACTCCCATTGACAAAAGAAGTCTGCAGATAATTTGTGGCAGAGATTTTGATTCCTGGGATGAATCTTTTTGTACATAGCGAATGAAAAGGCAGCATACGAGGGTTTTTTCTGCACCAAGTAATCAAGAGATGTCTTTTCATGCTAGAACTTCAAACTCCATGAAACTTCCCCAGCTTGTGGTTATGCATATTTACTCAACCCAGGCTGACAGGGGAATCTTCTTTATGTCCCTGGTGTCACTTGTGGCTTCCTATCAAAGCTGAATAACTTCACCATTGCACAGTTTCCAAATGACACTGAAGAAGCCTGGCATGATCAGCTAAGCTTCTGTTTTGGTCAGGAATCTCCAAACAAGCTAGGATCAAAAACTTCCCATGGAAACAGGAGGGGGCAAATTAATCTGCAACATAATTTAATAGAATTCCATGGATTTATTAGCAGAAACTGAGGGAATGTATCTAAACCCACATGCGTTCAAAACAGATTCTTAGAAAGCCATGCTCCTGTGTGTGTATTGGTCTCTGTCCACTGGCTCTGCTGGTCTCTTCTAACTGCTGTCCAGTTCTGAACAGCTCAGAGGTGAGTCCTACCAGAGAGTAGCCCAGCCCAGAAACACTTCCTAGGGCCCTGCCTGCCAGTCCCTAGGCTTTGAAGCAAAATATTCATGATAAGAAAAAGTGTTAGATGTGATGTTTCAATAACCAGATTAAAAACTGCTGAATTTCCTTCCTGCACATCTCTTGCCACAAAGAAAATATAACCTTAGCTTGTGAAAACTTGCCACAATTCTGCACTGTTACACTAGGAAGCCAATCTGTATTTTGATTTCTTCCAGAGTGACCCATTGTTACTGAACCTGGACAGATGGGAGCATTCATTTCCTGAGCACTTCGTGCCCCATTCATTTGCTTTGGGGCTTCAACATCCAATTTATGATGCAGATGTTCGACATGGGAGATACAAGTTTTGTTTTCTTGGCTGAATTCCAAGGACACTGCTGAGAATTTGTATGTGATGATGTGCTTTTGGAGTCCTATCACTGCCAAAGCTGCCAAGATACTTGGCCTCATGAGAGGACTCTTTCTATTCAGGAATTTAAGCACTAAGCCTGCTTGCCTCTGTTCAGAATATAGACCTGTCTTTCTCTATGCCTGTTCTCTCCCACTTCCAACTTTTTCATTCAGGCTTCTCCTATGCTAAAAGTGTATTTTCCTTTCTCCTCCAGGTTCCTACATCTTGGTTGGTGAACACTCAGGAGTTTGCTTGCTGTAGTGATGATTTGATGGAGGCTTTAGTTTTCCTTACAATGCCATTTTCTTCCTGTGAAACCTTGGATAATGCTTAGAACTTCTGTGCTCCCTGAGTTGCCCATAAGAAGCAGGTACGAATAGATGCTGTCATTGGTGGTGTGGAAATTATGCAGGTTTGTGAGCCATGCTGAAAAGTACTATTGGAAAGATAAGCCCAGTGCTATTAGTCACTCTACAGTAGCAAAGTGAGTTACAATCTCAGTGGTGGAGAGATGCAGGTTAGTGTGTAGTCAGTCTCTTTGTGCTTCTATCACATGTAAAAGAACATTTTCTAAACATATCTTTTTTCTCTTAGCAGCAAAATGAGTAACTTCTGAAAGGGTTAGTAGAGACTTACCGGAGCCTTCACTCTCCCCTCAGTTCTTGTCATTAATGTGAATTAATGAAGATATTATTAAAGAAACCTGTTGTTTCCTTTCTCTGTTTCCACTCATTAGTTCTAGTCAAATATACCCAGTGACAATTGCCTTGGTTTCTGGTGCACAGTGTACAAGTGACCTGAGCAATCGATAGAACATCCACATTTTGCCAGCTCTTTTATAGTCCAAAGAGGTTGAATCTGAACTTGTTTTTTCATGTTACATCCAGAGCTTTGGGAGAGTGTTTTGGCAGGCTTCCTGATGGGCACAGCTCCCGTTCCCAGAGTTCTCTCCAAAGCATTAAGAATGGAAATAAGCAGCTAAGAATTTTCCAGTTTAGATCAGGCTCTGTGTACGTTAAGAGAAACAGAAGCATAACCGCAAGTACCAGCGTAAAGCCCTTAATGTAGACAGGCTGCAGCAGAAAGCAGAGCTTAACCTGGTGAAACTCTCATAAACTGATCAGTATTGGCTTCACATACTTGCACCCCGTGTTTGTCTTGATATGGGGATGTCGTGACTACATGGGTATACCACCAAGGAGCTTTTTAATGTAAAGATCTGCCTAGCTAGGTTGCCTAAAATCAGAGGCAGGCTCAGTGATCTCTTAATGATGTTTTACTCTGAAATAGGATTGCTTATAGGAAACTATCAAGGCCACTGTGACAGAGAGAAACACTTTACTTTGCTCTGCTCTCTTCTCTTCAGGGCGATTCCTTGGTTTGTGTTGTGGAAATTGCTTTAGTGAGTGACAAAAATAAGATAAATGGTACGTAGCATCCATTTTATGGGTGCTCTTTTTCTGACAAATGCTGGAGAAGTGCTCCAGACACACCAATACTAGGAATCTGAGGATAATACTATGTTACACAGAGCATGAGCTGGAAAAAACTTGAGGCAGAGTGGGGATGAAGCAAAAAAAATTGATTCCTCATTTCTCTTTGAGTATTACAGTCCAAATCTTGTGGAAGTTAGTGGGAAACTTTCCATCTCCTCTAATAGGAGTTGGGCTGGATCCTCAGGATATCACTTTAGCAAAGCAGGGCTATAACTGGTAGTAGGCACAGGCAGAGAGAACAAAAACAATTTAAAGGAATTTATTGTAGACAAAAGATTGAATTTTGGCAAAGCTGCCAAGTTTGCTGAGGATAACAATATATCCAGTGTCATGATCTTCATGCCGTTTGTTTTTTATTCTTGAAGATGAATTGATAGAATCTCACAGCTACTCTGTTGTACTTCTGTTTTATGGGTAGCTTAAGTCAGGAATGAAGTAATAGCATAATCATTAAAGAACTACTTAATATCAGAGCTACGAGCAGGCAGGAATCCTGACTTGGAGCACTCAGCTCCAGTTCCTAGAAGTTCTGCATCTCGCAGGGACTGGATCTTTTACTACCAAGTTTTCCTTCCTGTGTTTTACCAATTTCTCAGGGTTTCCTAGAACATGTGCTCATTTCCAGATAATTTATACTCACTGAAAATTATATTTTCATAGAATGAGACATCCCTATCTCAAGCATCTCTCTGAAATGAGATTCTCAGCCCTGGAAATACTGTTTGCACTTCAACTACTATCTTTAAAACGCTTAGCATCTGAGCCTAAATACCACTTTACAAGGTACTGAGAAATTGATTTTATTAAGAATGTCAAGACTGGATTATTTTAAAAAGACAATACTCAAATATATTCCCTTACAAGCTTTTTTCTTGGCTGTAAGAATGATGTTTCACCTTAAATAGTAGCACAGTGCCCTGCAATGCCAAGCGTTGGTGGAATGGCTCTACAATAAAGTCAAGCTTCGCATTTTAATCTCTCTCTGAGCCACATCCTGTTTTCGGTTAACTGATCTCAGAGTGGGGAAATTTACCAGAGGAAATATCTCTAGCTTGGAAAGTACCAAAAACTTATCTTTAGTTTCTTTGTGTAATTCAGCACCTTTTAAGACAGAGGTGTCATACTTTTGAAAAGCCTCAAAGCAAAAGCGAAGGAGCAAGCTCCCAGCACAGAAAGGAGGGGGATAGCTGCCCCTTCATCCTGAAACAAAAACTGACCTGCTGGTGTAACACTGATCTTTCTGAAATCAGCCACTTGCACCTCTTGATGTTCTGAAAGCTTCAAAAGCCACATCCAGAAATGTTTTAAGAACTTTTTCAGAAGCTAACTCACATCTGGGCAGAAACTGCCTGTGCCAGGTTAACTTGCCACGAGTTTTAACAGCCCTAATCACAAAACAAGGCAAGCAAATATTTCAGGCCAAGGATTGCCAAGACTGTATCACACCTTCCCCATAGACACTGAACTTCAGTTTAATACGTGGCCCTGGTGACTCTGCACTTGGGAGCATCTACAAACACATTTATGCACGAAGAAGCAGAGAGAAGGAAACGGAAATGAAGAGACATTACATGTGATTCTGCAAGTATTTAGTAGGGAAAGTCTTCTTCGTTACAGAGGTGGATGTTGACATTTAAATTGGAAGCCTTAATAAAACAGACATCCTTTTCCTCTGTGACAATTTCATCGCCAAATCTTATTAACATCCTGGCTCTTGGTAAAGGTCACACAGGCAGGAGCCATGGCTACATTTGATCAGATAAGTGCACACCCACATTGCTAAATTAGTGTTTTCTTGTGCTGTGACACTATTATTGAACTGCTCGTGATGCTTTTCATCTGGTGAGATCTAAGATTTTCACAAAAGGAAGCAAATGGGATTGTTTCTTTACAGAGGAAGGTGGAAGCATCTACTAGACTCTGATTTTTCTGACAGTGTAAGGCTCAAATCCTTTTGGAAAGTCTTGTATGCTAGGCCCTTTTGGAAAGGGACTACAGGGTGGAACTGAAAAAAGTATTTGGTCCATAGGTGTATTTTTGATAAAACAAAGAAATTGTGGATATAAATGTAGGAAACTTTTCAGATAAACTGCTTGCAGGAATGGGACTTTTATCATTAAAAACCTACCAGGAGATGGTCCTTCTTTGTCTCCAGGGCCCATGAATGAACCAGTCTACAGCTGTGAGATGACACTGCCCGTGCAGCAGACAAGCCAAGTTATGTTCTGCTACAGGCAGGAGAGCTTGGAAGGGCAGAGACAACCAAGCAGCGACCTGCCTCAGACAGACAGGTACATTCTTACCGTGTTCTGTGGATATTTTTCATAGTTCAGTTATTTTCAGTTTACCATGAAGAAGACTGAAAATTTCAGTCTTAATTATTTTATACAAACATTTTTCATCCTGGATTTTGGTATTGTTATGGGTTTCTTTAGCCTCTATTCTGCACACAGTGCCAGGCTTGGTGCTTATAGTATCCTCACAGTACTGTATGCTTGCAAAATTAATTTCCCCTGTGTGTACACAGACTTCCAGTCTATTTGCTCTATAAAGGATAAATGCATATCCTACCCATGGACCTGGCTACCTTTTGAGAGGTTCTTTCCTTAGGTGTATTTGGTTTTAAGCCAAACTGCCCTTTTGAAGTCTAGAAAAATGTTCTCTTTATTCTCACTTTGTTTGACATCGCCCTTCTGAGACAAAAAGGTAGAAGTTTAATGGAATTTTTTCCTTGGAAATCTTCCGTAAACACAGTATGTGTGTAGCAAAGGAATGCATGAAAAAGAATGATATCATACAGAGCTGAGTCACACAAAGCAGTGTGAGTTGGGTTTAGGATGTTCTTAGGTTCTGCATGAAAACAGGAACACAGCTGTTCATAACAACTAGAGGAGAAAAAAGTTCTGGAATTGGTTCTGGTATTTATTGTCGCAGTGCAAGAACGCACTACAGTATATACTTCACTTATTTGAAGAAGGGATATGTCTTGATCCCAGAAGCTGCTGTCCTTCCCCTCTGTTATTCAACATAGCTGTTTGGTGGTGTATTTGATAACCTGTATCCTGTCAGGGGCAGTCACCCAGGTCAGCTGTTCCAGCTGTGGAACTACTCTATGTGCACACACAACACAGGAAGGTGTCCACTGATGGATAATAACCTCATCACCAGGTACCTGGATGTGAACAGTGTTGTAAATGCAGCTTCACAAGCCAAGTGAAGCATCTCGAGAACCACCTCTGCTTTTGATTTTTAATTTTCAGCTAGGACCCACCCCCTGTGGTATTCCCCAAGTTCCCTGCACAAGGAAGCACCGACAGATTTGCATCTGCAACTTTCGCTCTTCTGACTGAATCCTACCAGGTCGGTAATTTCATAGTGAACTTTGTCAGGGGAAAACGAGGATCTTCTCCCCTGATAGTGATGATTTCTTTTGTAGAAATCTTTACTGCACTGTGAGCATCTTCAAAGGATTTGCATCCGTTGTTTAACTTTGCCTTGTGTTAGGCTGGTGGTGGAAACACGATCTGTGCTAGAGTGCAGCTGGAGGTGAGGCACAGCACGGCTTGCTTGAGGCTTCCCAGCAGGGTTCAGAATTCAAGTCAAGCCTCCCACTCCCTTACTGGGGGCAGCGGGTTTCCCCCAGCAGAGGTGTGCAGAGGGCGTTTTGCACTGTAACTTCGCCGTGGGCAGGCAGGAATCTCTGTCACAGCCAGGGTTGCCCTGTCCCATGGCCACAACCACACCAGTTTCAGGAAGTAGCTACGCACATTCAGCCAGCCCGGGGGAATCTGCTCCCTTGGGGCTTTCTTCGCGCCGTTCCCCATCCCCGGAGACGGGGGCAAGGCCGGCTTCTGGCCGGCCCCCGAGGCGCGCTGGGGGCTCCCCGCTCCTCCCGGCCTCGGCGAGGCAGCAGTCACAGCAGCCGAGTAAGAGCTGCCCGGCTGCGCTTCCTCTGCCCGCGGCACGGGCTCCCCCACCGCGCCGAGCACCGGCCTCCGGGCCCGGCACCGTCCCGCCGGCCGGCCCCTTCCCCGGCCAC
>JANHGB010000918.1:7681-23373 GCA_026283785.1 Coracopsis vasa | reverse complement strand
GCACCACCCGCGGCCTGGGCTGTCTGCGGGGCGCCGGGCTCAGGTAAGCGGAGCGGGCGGGAGCCAGGGCTGGCCGCCCGCCGAGGAGCCTCCCCGGGCGCATGGGGCTGCTCCCTGCGGCGCGCTTAGGGGAGCAGCCGCAAGGCGGGCGGAGCCGGCGACGGGGAGGGAGGGTGCCCGCCGAGCCGGGGCTGCCGGGTCTGCTCCCTGCCCTCCGCCGCCGTTCTACCGGGCGGTACCGGTATGATCCACCCTTGGGTGTGCTCCAGGGGCGGCCCGTCTGACCCGGCATCACCTGGGTACCAACCCACGACAGCTTCCTTAACCCGCAGGTGCGCGTTTGGTGTTGCCGGGTTTATGGTTCTTGGCAGACTGGGGAGCTCCCTGTCAAATGCCTGGAGAGCCCAAGGGAATTGCCTCAGGCAGGCTGCAGAAAATGCTGTTCGCTCAGAAAAGAGTGTTTTAAATGCAGGGTATGCCCTACACACAGCTGCAGCTCTGCCTGGCCCTGTGCAGGCAGGCTTGGCTTCTTTTTGTAGAGACCTGTCAGTCAATATTCCTTTTGATAATACTGAGACAGGTTATTGTGTGTCAGTACTATTGTAGGAAAGAAGCAGATTTATGAAGGCATTATGATCAAACTGCACCAGGTCCCCAGGTGAAAACCTTTCCTGGACTTTCCAAGCAGCTGTGAAGACACCAGGATCAGTTTTGGTTCTATTTTAAAAAATATTCAACCACACAGCTCTTGTAACCAAAACCAATACTGAACACACGTGATATGTGCCTCAAGGTATATCTGGTAAGAGCACAAGTGTTAAGCTTTTTGTGGACTTAAGAGATCTTTCATTTCACCACTAGTTAGATGACTTCAGAAAAGTCACTGGGAACTCATTTCCTCAGTTCCTGCATCTGTGAAGTGTGATCACAAATTCGGGCTGCTGGGAATTGAAGGTGGTTGGGGATTTACTCTACAGGAAACACTTCTGTGTGACTTGGACTGATGGGATTGGAGCTCTGAGATGATGGCTATATTTGCTTCATCTTTCTGTGAGCTAAAAAACCCTGGAAAGAAACCCCCAACCCTTCATTTTAATACACTGTCCATTTTCATGTAGTGTTTGAGGGAAATTTTAAGTCTGTACAGTAATTTCCTGCTGGTACCTATTCAAACCCCACTGTGACATTTAATCGCGCATGTCAGCTACAGGCTCAATTAAGCAGGTCACTAGATTGCACCACAGGTTTGGAGCTGTTGTTAGATTCTCTCACATCAAAGTGAGCTTGTGTCTGCTTGTTTGAACACCAATTTTTTTCCTTCCATTTGACAGTAGTTTACTTCAGATGGCTGAGAAAACAAGCAGAGGCCCGCAGGATGGCCCTGGCTCGTCTCCTGATGAAAATGAATTTCCTTTTGGATACCCCACTAACATTTGCGAGGATGTGCCTGATCAGAAGTACCTGTGCAGCAACTGCAATAACATTCTGAAGAAGGCCCTGCAGACGCTCTGTGGGCACAGGTACTGCTCAGCCTGCCTCGCCTGGATTGCACGGTAGGTCCTTGGGGCACTGCCATGGCTGAAAGCGCTCCTGAGAGCTGTGTTGTGCTGGGTAGATGACTCTGTGGCTACCTGGCCCCCAGTCATTTCACTGTCTGGAAGTACTACCTGCAGGGGACTGCGGGGTACTCTCTACCTCATTCTTTCCAGTATGGAAGTGTGGGGAAGGCTGGATTTCTGGGCTCGCAGATGTCTGTAGGTGTGAGAGAATGATTCTGATTTAACCTTGAAGAACTCATACAAGGCTGAGTTACTACTTCCATGGGACTTTACAGTCCTTTGATAAGTGATGTTATAGGGTTAGGGTTAGGTTTAATAAACATTATCTTGGAGTTTTATTTTTAGTAGCTCAGCTGGGTCAGTGCATGTTAAGATGCTGCTGCCATTGGTGACGAACAATGACGGCCAATGTTCAGGACAACCTAAAAAGCCAGAAGCTGGGCGGGGATTTGCTTTGTTTGATTAGTTGCTTCTATCCTGCCTTTTCTTGCACAATTACACTTTGATCCAAATCCTGTGGAAAAGGGCATGTCTGCCTGAAATTGTAGTACAATTCCATGAATTTGAGCTGACTTCAGTTTTGATGTATTGGAAAACGGCAGCTGTCAAGATTCAGTGTCTGGCTAAGTACGTGTAAGGCCTGTTACTGTGCTTCCTCAGGGATTTGTTAGTAAGCTGTTTGTGTTTGCCAATTCATGCAGTCTCAGCTCTGGTCACAGTGTGGAGCACCTGAAAAACTGAGTCAATGCACTGGCCACGTTGTGATTTAAAGATCAATGTGTTGAAATTAATGTATTTGACCAACTTTTGTAAATCCATTTCTGTAAATCTAGAACAAAGCTCCTTAATGAAGTAGCATAACCCATAAATTCCAAAAACTGTCAGCAGAACAGAGCTAGAATTGTTCTATCTTCCCACTAGTCTTACAGCACAAATGGGAAACTGCCTCAAAGGATCTGATTAGTGCAGTTTGAAAGCAGTTGTGCTCTGTTCAGATGGATGCTTTTCTTATGAGCTTCTTGGTCTGTGTTAGTTCATTATTGGCTGGATGCTAAACAGCACTGGCAGTGCAATACATCTCTAGTAAAGTTGTATTTTTGCTTTTCCTATATGAAACTCTGTGGTAAATATTTTGAGAAGAGATGGAAACCTTTTTAGCTGCAGTGGGATGTTAACTGTCTAGAGCTCAATTCTGCACTGGTTTTATGATCCCTTTGTAATGTGAAGTCTACACATCTATCTGGGGGAAATGTGTTTCTGTGTTTTAAAAGACTTTAGTTTTCATGTTACCTTTTCTACATGGTGTTTTTGCATAATTCATGAGATAAATAGGTTTACATCTTTATTTATTTTTTCTGATCCAGGCTGCTCTTATTTTGCGGAAATACAGATAAGATTTATGGGCCTAGTCATGAGGAATAGAAAAGCAGGGTGGTTTTGACATCACAATATTGATCAAGGACTATAGATTTTGAGTGGAGGTTACAATTTCCGTGGCTTTATTTGTGTCAGTGTCTATACAAAGACCTCCTAAACCACAACACACTGACTGATGGTTATTTCATTCTTCTTTCTTTTTACCAGAAACAATAAAAATGCAATTTGCCAGAAATGTAAAGAGGAAGATCCCAGCACTTTCAGTGAGGGAAGCCTGTTGGCAGAAGAAAGGGTAAGTTGTAGTTCACTAATTTATCATTTACATTCTCTGGTCTACTCTATAGTCATTGTTGGCCCACGCTTCAGGAGGCAATAATAGAAAATGTGATAGCAACTGATAGTTACACATTTTAATTTATGCATTAGTCATTTGGATTTCCCAGGTTTTGATTTAAGAAAGTATAATGGCAGCCTTAGGACTTCCAAAGCCTGTCAGGTTCTGCAACACAAAATCCCACACACTTCCATAGGATTAATTTTTTATTGTCTCAAAGTAACCAGTGCTTTCCTACTTTTAATAATACGTCTTAGCTGTTACTTACTATCCTTAGTGGATTTTCCAATCTCATGGTTCTCTGTACCCTTCAAACATATTACCAAACTTACAGGTGGAGCATCCCTAAGGAGAGAAGAGTATCAGATAGCTGGCTGAATTGCCTAGAAAGTATTTGACAGTCAGAGTATCTGGAGGAAATAGTGGGAAACACAGAGCTGAACATAATTGATCAAAACTAGGCACAGGCAAATGTTTCACGTGTAATTTCACTGTGCAGATCTCTTCTGCTATTGTGTGGTTTTCCAGACAGACTCTGCTGCACTATTCCATATCCTGAATACAAGCTGGGCCATAATACTCAGTCTCAGCTGATCCTTTTTCCTCCTTTCTGGTTATGTGCAGGAATACGAAGAGGCACACATTCTGTCTAAATGTTTTAGGGAAAAATGGAAGCAAATAGGCAGTGAGGTGAAAGATGAAGCTTAGGAAGTGGCTGCAGCAAAATAATGAAGCTGGAGTTAATAGTGAATAGCTCAGAAAAAATCCTCAATTCTGCAATAAATTTCCCAGTGACAAAATTTAATGTATCATGTCACCAAAAATAGGTACAGTTAAACCCTTATGAACTTCTTGTTCTGTGTTGACTCTCAGTTCTCTTATAACTCTAGGATTTCTCTGCTGTGGGATTCTCACAGGGTCTGCTGGGACTTTCTGCACAATCTGTGGGTGGGTGGTTGTAAACAGGGCCACACTCTTGCAAGCTGATCTGCCTGATTAGATTCTTATGCCCTCCTGAGTGTCCAGACGAAGTCAATCACCACGAAGGCATGAGGATCTGCCTGTGTAGATCAACTTACAGCAAGTTGTCCGAGTTTGTAAACAACATGAAAAATAGCAGCTTCATTCTTTATATCTATTCCTGACAATCCCTGCTTTCCCTTTGCTGTGGGTTTGTTTAATGTTTATTTCCCATGCTGTTTACGTGTTTATATTTAAAATATGACACCTACACAAGGAAAAGAGAGGCTTTATCAGGATGTGTGTTTGCCTTAGTTTATCTGATGATCTATTTCTGTAGTCTCTTCCATCCCTCCATCTTACACTTTTGATTTATAATCCCTTCCTATATATTTCTGTGATTTATAATCCCTTCAACATTACTTCAAGTCTTATCATGGTGCTGTTCATCAGTATCAGCTATTGAGTGTCTGCATCTGTCAGTGCAATCAGTTAGAGGAGTAGGGCATCACACCCTCACTGCTGACATTCATGGGCCTGGCTTAGAGGTCAGTGCCCTGGTTTGAACTGAACACGAATCACTTTGTGGCTCTCCCCTCTCTGTCTGTGGTTAGAGCAGTCATAGATCCTGGTTCAGCTGCAGAGGGCCAGCTTTAGCTGGAGAGAAAAAAAACACTGGATTTATCCTGGAAAGCTTTTGTTCAGATTGATCTGTTTGTTAACTTGTTCCTACCTGACGGTCCTGACCACATGAGCTGTCGACCAGAGTCCTGCCTTAGCTAGAAGCCAGAAGACCCACACTGTGTGGGTCAGAGTGCCAAGGAGAAGCACATATGGTAGTGGATGTTGGATGGGACATGGCAGGGGACCTCCACTCGTGTGACAGGCAGTTCTGGGCAGGTATGTGTGCCATGACAGCCACCCATGGTCAACATCAGCAGCACCTGCACCAACATCTTCCTTTGAAACAGAGAAAATGAAAAAGGGGAGATGTGCAGCTACAATACATCAAATCAAATCAGTTTTCTGTTTCCTTCTGTTTGACCCAGAGCACTTTTATGTCCCCAAGAGTCATCTCAGTTACTGTATGAAGGTCTGACTCAGGTCTCTAAAGGAGTTCTGTGCAGACTTGGGTTCCCAGAGGTTTGGGTGAATATTTCAAAGCAGTCACCTGTGCAGATGAAAGAAGAGATGAGGATTTCCTTCCTTGGTTTCCACCTGAGTAGTGTCCATAATGATTTAACAACTACAAGTGTGAACCAAGAAGCACAGGGAATGCACGTAGCAGTAAGAGACACGTGCACTGCTGGGACTGTCCCCATAGTTAAATGTATTTTAAATTATCTATTTTGTAATGTCAGGAAATTCCTGGAGTTTTTCTCTGATGACACAGGGGGAAAAGCCACCATGTGCCTGGTAACTTGAATCGCTTTGATTTTGCTCATAACTTAGACTAGACTATTTCAGAGGCTGGGGCTGGCCTGCTTTCACTAATTGTACATGGATTATTAGCTTACTACAGCTGCTCTTCCATGTATGCAGGTGGAGCCATACATGGCTGTGTACAACCTATGTGATTCCTTTGTGATTCCTTGTGTGAAGTTCTGGACTTTATTTGCAGGTTGAGATTAGGAAATGAGTTTCTGTGAGACCCTGCATACAGAAATGTATCTTCTTGCCACTTGTAGCATTGGCTATGCTTCTTTTTCGTGATTTAATAATAGATGTAGGAAACATCTGTTACATGTGTACAAAGGTGTTGGATCTAGGTGAAAACAAACTCCAACCAACCAAGAATGTTGAAGCTGATGAGTTTATTTATTCGTTTCAGCTCATTTGATGGAATTTCAGTCACTTGATTGAAATGGGGCATCATTTGTAAATCCTTTCCTCCCTCTCTTTGGAAAGGTTCCCTCTGCCCAGTTCTTGCCTTCTCTGTGTTGGGAAATCTGCAGTCCTCTCTGTTGTATACTTACCAAGAGAGCATCTAAAACCATGCCATTAACTTTAGCAGTGCTTCTTCTTGTGTCAGTGTGCCTATTTTGACTGTGCAAGTTGTCCTGTTTGAAGTGTGTAGTGTTTCATAATTTGCATAAGAATTGTACATTTTTTCATGGTTAACATAGCAAAAACAATCTACATAGTGCAAAAAACCCCACTCACATATGGTTTACATTTCTTTAGTGCACAGTGCCATAGTAAATAGAAACAGCCATGGCCTGAGCAATGTATTCTCACTGCAGAACAGTCTCAAGTCTTCTGTGCAGCACGTTTAGGAGGTGTTAATGACCCCAATAATGAAATGCATTCCTTAAGAGTGGCACATGGCAGCACCCTACAGTTAGGGTCCTGTCAGCACATTCATTGCATATGATATATTTCAGGCTTCTATGAAAAGGAACTTAAAATAATGGCTGTAATTGGCTAGGGATATTTTCAGTAAATTTATATTACATCAAACAGTTTAATTTTGAACCATAAGAAAGAACTTATTTAACAATTATTTGGGCTTCTGCAGCACTAAGATGGACTTGCTGGGTTAGAGAGCCTTATGGCTGTATGGCAAATGTAAAAGAAATAAGGGATTTATCAAGATCTAAGATTTTGACACAGTCACCTCATTCCTATGTCAGAAATGCATTCTGGAGCACCTTCTGACCAATGTTTTTTTCTTTACTGTGTTTCCTTTCCAGGCATTTGGTGATGCTGCTATTAATAAAGAGATTTCTGAACTGAGAGTACACTGTGTGACCCTGGGATGCAGCTGGTCTGGTGTCATGAAAAACTTCGAAGTACGTTTAAAGGCAGTTTATTTCAATGCATTCTGACTTGAATGGGGACAGGGAGGCAATGAAACCAGGTTCTCAGCAAACACATATCAATGCAACATCAGTAGAATCAACTAAGGCACCAGGATTTATACCAACAGAGTACCTAAAAATGTGCCATTAACTTTAGTAGGGCTTAGACCAAATTGAGAACAGACTGATGTGAAATGGCCCAGGTAAAATAGGTGTGGGAGCAGAGGGTCTTTCTGCATTTGTAACAGGTAGTCTGCTGTGTACCTCGTATAACTGTATCTGGGAAGCATCTGAGGTGCTGATGCCTTTTCTTTGCTCATTATGCACAAATTTTCTGTGTGAGTGTGTTCATCTTTAAGGAAAAATCTACTTTGCTTAGCTTCATAGTTCTGAGAACTGGAGCCACTCTCAGCATGAATACATGGCAAAATTGATTTGAGAGTTGAGTGTGTGATTGAAATTGGCATTTCTGAGCCAGGTCTGTAGGGGACAGCCATCTTCCTGTAAAGACAAAATCAGTTGTGACACGGTGCCTACAGAAGCTCCAGTAAGAGGTCAGAGTAAAGAGTTCTTATTGAAAGACTGTGTAGATCTATTGAATATGGTTATGAAAGAAGTAATGCTGATATTTTTCCTTGAGACAAGATGATACAAGTAGTGTAAAGGAAATGTTTTAAGAGTTATTTTGAGTATGGTTATATACAACAGTAGCAATTGTTGCATAGAAGGTGTCAGATGCTATGCAGAGATGTCAGCAGACTAACCACATCCATCCTATCAGCCAGAGCATGATGGTCTCAGTGGTCAAAAAAACCCTCAAAACCCCTCCAAAACCACCTTAGAAAAAACCCAGGCTAAAAGCTAGGGATCCTCTCATACAATTAAAAAAGCTGGGACCAGGGTCATGTTATTTCCAGACACAAGCATTGGAGAACGACACTTCAAGGGAGACCTTGTATTTGAGATCAGCAAAAGTTGTTGGTTGATTTGGGGTTTTTTTAACTGAAGAATTAACAAGAAAGCCCCAGTAAAATAGGTGATTTTTTCACCAGTAATCTCAGTAACATCGTGGAGTGGGACTTTACCCAAGCTTAGAAGAAACACAAAGCAAAGATCTAGGCTGGCAGAATGGAGACTATTTAAAGGTGAATGCCTATCTGCAGTTTACATTTTGGTTTATGACTTTTTATTTCCAGGAGCATCAGAGCTTATGTGAATATGCTTTAATCCCTTGTCACACTGGTTGTGGACACATGGTGATGAGAAAGAAACTTGCAGATCATTTGGAAAATGGATGTGTTAATAACGTGACAACGTGTCAGAGGTGTAAGAAGAGCTTATCCAGTAGTGAATACCAAGTAAGAGCATTTCTCAGTTTCAAATGAGGGCTTTGTATTAATGGTTTAAATAATCTATCATGACATTTTTCATCCCCTGCTGCTGCACTTGGAGAATATTTAGTTTTCCTGAGTTTGCTAATTTTTCCATGCATGTGTTGGAGGGAAAAATGAGCTGTATTTGGTAGTCTGCTTGTGACGTTACAAGAGGGATGGAAATATCTGTGTGCTCATCCTGGGCTTGGCAGCCTATGTGATAACTCCTGTCTTGAAGCATGTGTCCCACTACGAGGTAGGTAAGAATCAGAAGAACACAAGTGATGGGAAGCAATCTTGAAAGTGGCTGGAGTTTTATTTGAGCTAAAACTGCCCACAGATTTGTAAGGCAGGCTTTTGTCAGATAGTATTTCAATGAGACATGGTCAAGTGTAACTCACCAGATGAGCAGCAGTGTCCATTATAGATCAGGAAGAGCACACTCTGGATCTGCTGCAAATTGCTCAGTGACTGTTTAAACATATTTAGCTTCTATTTTTTATGTTTAAGTTGTGTTTTCCACTGTTGTCACAGGGACCTGCAAAATGAGTTTGCATATACCCTGTATGTATGCAGCCTGAAGTTAATAGTAGTGGGTAGGTTTACATGTCATAACTGTCACCAATTTATGCCTTTTCAAATACTGAGCTGTGAGATTTACTCAACATGGAGGTAACAGTCCTTCTGGGATAGGGATAAAGCACTCTTGCTAAAACATGCTTCTTGGGAAGCTTTTGCATGTGCTCTTCATAGCTTATTAACCCTTACAGAAAGAGAAGAATATCAGGATCCCAACACGTTTTACCAGTGCTAAATCCAGTGTATGTTTCAGAGAGACAGTAAATACCAGAAGGTGGCAACCCTTAATCCCTTACTTCTGTGAGTGCCGTAGCAGGCTGGAGAAGGAAACCTGAGCTGCCTGATGTTCCCTGAGAACCCTGTCTTTTCAGAGGTCTGTGATGCCGCAGATCCACCTCAGCGGCCTTCATTTTCCTGCTACAAAGAACTGTTTTCCTCCCACTCATTCAGTTAGCTAACATCTAATTAAGTTTTTGGCTGGAAACCTTGGCAACCAAGCAGGGAATTGGCCTTGAGATGTTGATTTTTCTCTGCCTCTCTTAATATTTGTGAAACTGGAATTTTACTGGCTACATGATCTGCTTTATTAAATTTGTAGTTACGTGACATAAGAATTTTGATTATTTGTGTGTATTCCATGTATCCACAATCTTCTGGGAGCACACAGTAAGTTTTGGGCACTGCTCTCGCTCTCTCCATCTTCACCAGTCAGTTATTGATCTTGTGATTCCTGTATTTCCGTATTTTAAAGGAATGTCTCACCAGCCCCTTTCCCCCTCAAGGAATCAGTGATCTGAAGGAATCAAATTGTAGAAAGGAAGGAAATAAAGGCTTACTTTGTGCAATAGTTAAGACAGAGTATTAAAAATGAGTTAGAGAGTGACAAAAACCTGTGGCTGCATTTTGGAGGATCAAAAGAGAAACCTCAGCGCTCTTTGCAGGGGAGACTTGAAGGTTGTTGGAATGGCTTTATCAAAAACTCCTAAACTGCTATAGGAAATGTACTGGTGTGCAAAGGCATTTATAAAGATTAAAGACAGCCCCACCTGAACACTATGAATTGAAAGCTGACAGCTGCTGTGTTCAATACACATATTACACTTGTGTGAACCGATGGCAGGAGGATTATTTTACCCTTCTTGGAACCATAAATGGCAGGAAGTCTCATGTTAGAGGTAATGCATTTTGCATTAGCACATCATGATGGAAAATTTGGATTCCAGCCTTCAAAATGGTAAGAAGCAGGATGCAGGAAGGGTCTGCACATTAAACAAAGTGGAAGTCAATGCAAGAAGAGTTTGTGTTTGGGTTTCATGTATATTTGCTTTTTGTTCTGTAATCCACCTACATGTCATCGCGTATATGTGTACGTGTGTGTGTGTGCATATAACTACTGGGCAGGACTTGTACATTGCCAGTCTTGTATCAAATTCCCCAGCGTGACCTTGCAAAGCATCTGTAAGTAGTTTCCAAGAGCTCTGGCTCCCATAAGCAAAAGATCACACTCTGTACTTCCACTTAACAGGTATTGCATCTGGAGACCCATCACTGAGCACGCCTGTGGGGCTGAGAAGAAAATTAATCAGCTTAGAGGCTTAGCTTGAGAAACCTCTGAGCCTGCAGTTCATCGTGCAGGGGACAGCAGCACCCGCTCTAAGCAGATGTGCTCTAGTCCCAGATTTCTGAACATTATTTCTTCTAAAAAGAAGCCGGAGAACTCTGCAACTATGGCAGAGGGAGGCCCCAGGCAGGCAGGGATTTTGCACCTTGTGGTGTGGAGCTCACAGTGCTCCTGGGGAAGTTATCCTTCCTTTCTTTCCTCTTCCTTAAACCCACACCTTCCAGGAAGAAAGCAAGAAACTTAAAGTTTTTTCTTCCATAACACGAAGTTCCTGTAGAAAAACCTTCCAAATCCCCAAGTTTCTGTAAAATAGGAATAGCATTCCAAAGCACAAGCTTGGTGTCAGAGACTCCTAAATAAAGATGCTCAGTGATTTTAATAATATACCAGATTCTTTTCTTCTTGTTTTCATGACAGGAACATTCATGTGAAGGCAGTTTATGTAAGGAACAAAACCATGTGCAAACGGAAGCACCATCAAGAGAAAAGGTAGGTAAAAGATGAGTGAATTTTCAAAGGTGGTTGGGTGCTGTAAGCTGCGGTAACGCCTTGACTTGATTTGACTTGATTTATAGCTGCTGGGATTGCGGCCTAGTTGTTTGTAAGTAAATAAAAGAATCCCTTTAAACTGGTATTTGATTGTTTGCTCTTCTTTTCTTTTTTCTTTCAACAGAACTGCTCTACACCCTCAGTCAACAAGGATGGCTGTCGCTTTTCTGAGGTCGGCTGTTCATTTAGGGTGAGTGACACGGCTGCCTTCAGAAAGGTCTGCAGTGGTGCACAACAGCACTGTGCCTTTGGTTTGACCAGCTTTTGTGTTCTGGGTAGTAGGCCTTGATTTAAATAGAGCTTTAAGAAAAGAGAGAAAGTCTACCCACTTTCAGTAGAACAGCAGAGGAGAGACTGGAACTGCCATGTTTACATGGATCAGCCAGTGAAAGTCTCTATCCTGCACTGTGCATTCACTTCAGCTAAAGATGGATGTTTATTACAATTCTGCTGGTTTATCTTACACGTTTTGGATATTCCTTCCAGGGTAATCTCTCAAAACAGTGAAGAATCTTTGCATTTTAGTTGGCGTCTGTTGCCTTGTCTCATCTTTTGTGGTCAGTGTATGTATTAAATACTGGTTTATTTAAGAATCTTGCTGGGACTCTGCCTGGAATCCTCTTTAATCCAGAAATTGTAGGTAATTGTTTTCTTTTTATGTAGCATGTGTACACATGTGAACACATAGCCTAAATGAGAGGGCTCCTCTCACCATGTCTCCTCTGAGAATTGACTGAAATGTAGCTGGACCTGTACCTTGCAGTTCTTCCATCTCTGTCTCTCCCAAGAACTTGAAGTGGACATTGCTTGATTTGGCTGCAGGCCAGTTATGGTGGTTGTACAGAGTGTACTGACAGTGTTGTCTTCTCACAGGGAAGCAAAGAGAAAGTAAAGGATCATGAGAGAACTGCAGTTGGGGCCCACATGCTGCTTCTGTTGCAGCACATAAAGCAACTGAAGGCAAGCTTGTGCACTGCTGCCAAAGCTGCAAATGGTTTCATCCCGCAGACAGAGCTGAGTGTGAATGGTGCAGGACAAAGCATCCCTGATCTGCAGATCCTAGCAGGGCTGGAAATCCGTGGGGATCTGGAAGAAGATTGTTTTCCTGAGTCGTCCATTTCTGAAGAGGAATCTGCTCTGCAGCAACATGTGAGGGAGAAAGTGATTTCTGAGCTAGAAAATAAGCTACAAGTGTTTGAGAATATTGTGGCAGTGCTCAATAAAGAGGTGGAGATCTCTAGCTTGGAAATCGTGGCCTTTCGGAGACAGAGTGAACTTGATCAAAATATAATACGAGGCCTTGAACTGAAGGTAAATAGTTATGATAAGCATTGTTTGTGTGCTTGTTCTATAGATAACAAGTATTTACACATATCAGTGAGAGGTGGTGGAGAGATCAGGACAGGGATGAACACAGGAATTTGAGCTGTGAAGTGTTAAGTTCTGAACACATCTACAGGATCCTTTTGGAGCTTTGGATACATTTTCAAATTGAGATCTCTAATATTTGTTATCTAGATCCATGTTTAGGTGCCTAGATACTCCTGAGAGTTTTGAACATTCAGAGTTTGCTGTAATCAGATTGTGAGCAAGCAAGACAGTTGTTTGATCCTCTTAAGGCTGCATTATTCCTGAAGGACCAACCAACCATCATGAGAGAACCGCCAACCAACCAGTTTGCTTTCATTTTGACACACAGCTGTTGCTTAAAAACAAATCAGAGGAGACCCTCCAGAGCATGAGGGCTCCAGAAAGATTCTGCTACTTCTGCAGCACACAGCCTGGAGAGGAGGATTGACTGCAAACTGATCTGTTTTTTCTAGATTGCAGAGTTGCACCGGTGCCTGACGCAGAAGGACGCAGGCCTGAGCAGCCTTCATAAGAGTCTTCTGTTCTCTGAGCAAGCTTCCTATGATGGGGTCTTTCTGTGGAAAATAACAGATGTTGGCAGGAAGTTACAAGACTCTGTGACTGGAAGAACAGTCAGTTTGTATTCACCAGGTAAAACACATGGTGTGTATGTGTGTTAGCAAAAACCAGTCCTTTAGAAAACTTACTTCTTTCTCTAGAATGGTGCTTCTTTCTGCTCGTGTGGACTGGAAGTTCTTTAACTCCTTAAACTAAGATGCTGTCTATGCAAAGACCTCATGCTTCCCTGCCTGTAGTTCAGGGCAGTTGCGATGTGCTCTTTCAGAGTGTTGTGTTCTGTTCTGGGCTTTCACATTGCAATTTGCTCACCCTGCAGCCTCTTGCAGTGACATCTGCTGGATCCCTCTCGTGTAACCCACAGCCTGGTGCCTGATGGTACCCAGTGGCTTTCTGCTGCAGTTCTCTCCCATGTGAGAAGTAATTTGATTAGATAAAATATGCTTGTAGTGGCTAATAACAGGTAATTTTCACTGAGGCACTAAAAGCACTCCCGCCACTGGATTTTCATTGCTTATAATCTCCAGGGTGTACTGATTTGTCTGTTCTCATCTCTGTGATAGCAAACCACATCATAGACCATCTTTTCCCATATGCCAGAACACTCGTTATGTCCTTTTCTTTCCCAAAAGGACACTTTACTAATGAAGGATTCTGATTTTCAGCTTTCTACACTGCAAAGTATGGGTACAAGGTCTGTCTGAGGGTGTATCTGAATGGGGATGGGACGGGAAAAGGAACCCACATGTCCCTGTTCTTTGTTGTCATGAAAGGAGACTACGATGCTTTGCTCCCATGGCCTTTCAGGAACAAGGTAAGAGGGGCAACCTTTTATATCACACTAACTGAATGTAATGACTGTAACCAAACCTGGGGGTTGTTGAAGTTGTCAGGAGAGAGATGAAAAAAGTCTCTGGACTGCACAGTTCTCTACCCAGAAATAATTCCTTTATTTAACTTAATTTAATTTTATTTTATGGGTGGTAGAGTTTTAAATCCTTCACCTGGGAACTGTTACAATTTCCCCTGTTGAGAGTAACTGACCTTGCAGGTTGTGAAGCAGTCATTATCATTTGTATTTAATTATGGAAAGAGCATCCAGCTGCTTTTGCAGCACGTTTGCACTTCTGTCTCTGCTGGTTTCTGGTTTATTTTTCAGTTCAATAACTCATCATTTCCACACTCTGTTTTTCAGGTTACATTTATGTTGCTTGACCAAAACAACAGGGAACATGTTATTGACGCCTTTCGCCCAGACTTGACTTCTGCTTCATTTCAGAGACCAGTTAATGATATGAATATTGCAAGTGGCTGTCCCATGTTTCTCCCTTTGTTCAAATTACAGTCACCTAAATATGCCTATGTGAAGGAAGACACACTTTTCCTTAAATGCATTGTAGAAACACATTATTAAATCTTGAAACATGGGTGTCTGGTAAAACACCCACTGGATTTCATTAGTTTACAAGGAAACCAAAACATCAGCTTGAGACCTTGTATTAGTTTTCATGTGCACACCAAATCCAGAGAGCCCAAGCCTGAATCCCTGAATCCATTCATGTCAGCTGAACGTCTGCCTGCTAGAGTTAGGTACAGCTGAGCATGCCCAGTACTTTGCCCATGGATACTGGAAATGAGAACTGTGATTATTTCATCAAAACAGCCAATGCTCCCGGTGTAGATGTAGGTTACAGTCACACACACCCCCGCAGATGCACTTGTGAAAAGAAGCACTGTTCTTTCTCACACCTGGCCCAGATGTGGGTGTCATTCTGCTGGTAGTGGGCAGGGAGAGCAGCCAGAGCTCCCTTCTAGCACCCTGGGGTTAGGAGGTTTCGGAAGCTGAACTGTCCCCATCCTCCCCCGGCTGTGCAGCTCCATTCCCAGGAGGCACGGTGCTGGCTGGCAGCCCTGGTGTGGGATTCTGGCTGTTCCTCCACCAGGGACATGGGCAGATTCCTTCCTCTGAGGCACTGATTGGGTGTCTGTGCTTATTGGTGACCTTGAAACCAGTGAGTTGTGGATAGCATTTGTAACTGGAGTTGATACCGGATGATTTATGTCTTGCTATTTATTTTCGATCTATATTTATGCGCTCTGTAAAGAGATGTCTATTGCATCAGCAGTCGGTGACGACATTGCACTGTGCCTTGGGGAAATCACCTCTTGTATTTCCAAAGGAGCCGTTTGACTTTCCCATTTCAGATTTGGAGCTCTGAGGGTTGGGAACCCCTGGGAAGTTCAGAGCCAGTCCAAGCAGTGTAAGGACCCCTCAGTAGCTCCGTTTTCAAGTGTTCAGTCACTTCCTGAGCCTTCAAGGCAAGTGACATAGTAGAAAATGCTGATTTTATTTTTTACTGATTAATTATTTTTATGTCTAATTCTTGTCACAGGCTAAAATAGAACTAACTATTAGACATGGTTTCGTCTTCTTTTTTATTATTATCTTAAAATAGAGGTAAGGAATGAATAATTTTATTTTTTTTTAATGAGGAAATTAAACTTGGAAGCCATGCTTGGACTGCATCAAAAGGAGTGTGTCCGACAGGTCAGGGGAGGGGATTCTCCCGCACTACTCCACTCTGGTGATATCCTCCTGCACTCCTGCATCCA
>JANHGB010000909.1:971-17868 GCA_026283785.1 Coracopsis vasa | reverse complement strand
TGTGTTATACCTTAGTTACTAAACTCTTCTTATCTCAACCTGTGGGAGTTACATTCTTTCGATTCTCCTCTCCATCCCTCCGGGAGCAGGGGGAGGGAAAGAAGGGGGGGAGTGAGAGGGAGACTGCGTGGTTCTGATTTATGGCTGACTGGGTTTAAACCACGACAGTGCCTTCCCAAAGCAGGGCAGGGAGAATGTTGTGATTGCATTGCCATGCAATTGGAAAAGATGTCAAGAGGGGTTTCAACTGGTTTTGTCCACTCCCTGATCCAACACTGGAGAAGATGATGACACAGAATCTCCCCAGTATTGCACTGTGTCTTATGAGACCTGAGGAAGGATGTGAAGGAGAGGGGGCCAGGCCTAAGGTATTGGTCCTTGTTGGTGACAAGTTAATATGATCCAGTGCTTTCCAGTACTGCCAAGTGTTTCTCTGGAATACTGTTGGAGCATTGCTCTGGAGGCTCCTGCCTCCTCAAGTGAGGCACTGAAAGATGGTGAGAAGGTTTTGAGTCTTGCTGGAACTTTTGGCACACACATGGAAAAGCATTCTGAAATACTTAGGCTATAAAAGGCTGTGTGCTTCCATTTTCCTAAGGAATATAACAGCTTTCTTTTATGCACAACCCCAGAGCAGGTCCATCCTGTTCATAATGAGGCTGAGTCCCATGAAAAAAAAATTAGCAAGCAGTCACATAATTAAAGACTGTCAAATGTGACATGCCTAAGGTAGAGGGGGAGACAAGATAAGGTTGCTCAAGCAGCCTCAATTCTGGCATTTACTGACTTTGAAGTGTTTTCAGTCTTGCACGACTTAACAGAGGTTTTGTGTATTTGTATTCTGGTCTTTTATGAGGTAATACATCTTTTTCCAGCTGCCTTTTATATTCCTGTTTTCTGTTGAGAGATAAAATGTTAGCATTCACACGGAAGGAGGGGGTAGTCTGCTGTGCCTCAACTGATTCAAGTTGGTCTCTTCCATACAGGGCTTGTATGAGAAGGCACTGGAAGACAGTGAGAAGGCTTTAAGTCTTGACAAGGAGAACATCCGAGCACTCTTCCGGAAAGCCCGCTCCTTAAATGAACTTGGAAGACACAAAGAAGCGTATGAGTGCAATAGCCGATGCTTGCTGTCCCTGCCACATGTAAGTTTTTGACATACAACTCATCTTGCTTTCTGTGGCTCACCACCTTCCTCCTCCATAACATGCTTAGAATGAGGCCAGAGGATAGTGAAAAAGGAAGCTTGGCTGTTCCTGGGAACATGTGACACCTAGAAATTTTGTCTCTCTGACTTGAAGAAGATATTTGGCCTCCCATGTTTCTTCAGTCCAAGTCACCCTCTATGGATAGTGCCAGCCAGAGATAAACAACAGGTTTGGTGGCCTATTTGTGAAGAGCAACACCCTATGCTAACAAAATGTGAACTAAGGCCATGAAAATATTTTAATTAGCTGGGTTTATGTGCCTAGTGGGAGTGACTAGGAGCATAGGACAAATGGGAACTGGAGCACTGGAAGGAAAACATGCGTACTTTTAATGTTTTACATAAAAATGTCTCACATTTTACTTGCTGATTGCTAAGGCAAGCTGATACAGCTTTTAATTTCTGAGCGGCATGCAAAGGTGTCCTTGACATCGCATATCATGTTTATTTTTGTACTCACAGGTGTGTAAATTTTTGCATTCAGAGGGGACTATCTGCATATATGAGGCCGTAGATATTTTCCTGACAATGCTTTTGTTGCATGTCCTTTTAGGCCAAGTATTGAGCAGGAAAGCAGACTATGATTAGATAGATTCTTGTGAGCACTGGTTGCCTTTGCTAAATTTGGTTCTGATCAATCACAGTGATACAAGAAAAATACATCTACTTCAGCAGGAGAAGTTAATTTGCCTTTATTATTGCTGTTACAGAAGCAGTCTTTGGAAGCCTTGTTAGCAACTAGTTGTTCTTTTTGTAAAGCTTGTAAATTCTGGTTTCTTTGACTTGGCAGAATAGGGTGACCAAAAGATGTTAAAGGTGTCATGTTAGGAGAACTCAAAAAAATTGGATTTTTTTTTAAACAAACCCTTTTAAAAACAAAACCATCTAATATATGTGTTCATGTAAAGCCATGTCTGGCTATATTTCACATTGCAGTTGAGCCACTTAAAACTTCAGGTATTAAAACTTTAGGTGATAAAGGACTTGCCACTCAGTTGACTCACTGTTTAGCAGAGTTAACTTAGTTTCCAGAGGTTTCCAGTGTGGTGAAGTTGATACTCCTTGGTAGTATGCTTTTTTTGGCATGGCACGTTATTTTTTAGGGTGTTGGAGGAGAGCATATTGCATGCCCTTGTTGAGCATCGACTCATTTAGGTGGGACGTAGTAAGTGCCTCAGGGTGGCATTTGTCTGAGGGAAGGAAAAACTAAAGGAAGATCTTGGGGATGGCAAAGAGCAAATAACCCCCATCCCCAAACCTCAGGCCTCCTGACAAAAAGGACAGTGATTAAGCATGTATTTTTGGGAAGGCAAGTGGAGGCAGTCTAGAGAGAAATACATTCTTAATCTTGTCCAGAAATCTGACAAGACATCTCAGAGTTATGTTAGCATCTGGAGTTGGATAGGGTAAGCCTGGTGGGCATGAGTATGAGATCAATTTAAAGAAATTACATCAGAGGTCATTCTGGTGAGTTTTTCACAGGGAGCAAGAAGATGGCTGACTTCAGAAGAGACCTGAGAGTGTTTGGAAAGGCAGAATCACCAAAGGCAAACAGAGCAATGAAAGCATGATTGGTGTTAGAAAGATCTGAGAGGTGGAAGAAAGAGTGACCAAGAGGTTTGACCAAGAAGAAGTCTCTGGAGGGTGCAAGGACAGTTTCAGAAGGTGGTACAATGCTGAAGGGGTGTCAGATGGGGAGAGGAGAAGAAACGGACAAGATTTTGTCTTCAGTGAGTTCAGAGAAGATGGTGGCAACACCAGTGTTGAGGGTGTGGGGGAGCAAGTACAGTCAAAAAGTGGCATTCCAAATTGAAGTGAAAAGTTACTAATACTGTGGGCTGGAAGAACTAGAGGCTAGTGAGGGGGCTGGAAGAACTAGAGGCTAGTGAGGGGTTGAAAGGCAAAGGATAAACCTGCAGGGAGAAGGAAGTTGTAAAGACCAGCGTAGCAAGTAGAGAGAAGAGAGCAAGCTTCAATGTAGGAGATGCTGGGACATGAAGGAGGGATATCACAAGAGGTTGGGCAGATATTTTTTTCTGCTTTGAAGAAACTGTTGAAGTACTCCAGTATTTTTGCAAACAGGGAGAAAGAGAAAGCAGAAGGAAAGAGTTTCTGGTGGTAAATAAGTGAAGAAGGTTATGGCAGGTTGTTAGTCCAGACAGAACTGGAGAGTATAGAGAAGGGGAGTGGAGCATGGGCTAGAACTTTGTTTAAAGCCCACAGTGGTGTGTGAGTGGGCATGGGCAGTGAGCAGGGAGGATGGTAAATGGCATATGATAAGGAAAGCAGAAGGATCTGTTGAGGCAACTTAACCAGAGCCAGAGACACTGAAAATGCCTTGTAGCGAAGAAGTTGGAAACTGAGACTTGATTTCAGCTTTAAAAACAAACAAACAAACAAGCACAACAGGCTAGTGAATACTGTCTTCATATGAAAACTGATTGTTAACTCTGGCTGGCAGAGAGGGAAGGCATGCAGGCTCCTTCCCAGACATGGGGACCTTGTGGAAGTTGCATCAGCCCCCAGCAGCCAGCCATGGCAGCCCCTCCATCTGTCTTGCCAGCAAGACTCAAGAACCCTGTTTGTGGAGAGTGGGTGCTTTCTTGGAAGCAAACACTTGATTCTGATTTTCTGCGGCATCGAAAGAGTGTTGGGGAGAGCTCCTGGTGCAACCTCAAAAACTCAGTGGGACTGAATGACAAGAGCTGTTTAGGTCTGCATTTAACTCTCCTAGGGCTGCTCTGGCAATTGTCCACCTGCTTCTGTCTGCAAGTGAGGCTTCCTGGTGCAGCCCAGTGTGCATAACTGCGTTCCTGTTTGTTCCTGTTCCATTGTGTGTGCCACAGAGGCAAAACTGAAAGTGTCCTGCCAATGGTTTTGTCCCCAGGATGAAAGCGTCACGCAACTGGGGCAGGAGCTTGCCCAGAAGCTGGGACTGAGAGTTCGCAAAGCATACAAAAGACCTCAGGTATGACTTCTTTTTTCTTATAGGCTATTCTTTGGCTTTTTCATATTCACTTTTGGAAATGTGGTAGGTACTGCTCTGCAGTTACAGACATATGTACCGTGCAGTCCCTCTAGCATGCTGCTGGCTACCCTACTTGTCCTGACCCTGTGACTCACTTTGCCTTGATCCATTTCTAACCCCATTGCTGTCTGCTGCCAGGATGTTCCCTGAGTCCCCAGCTAAACCAGGCAGAGCTGAGCTGGTGCTGCAGAAGAGGCCTCTGGTGCACTGGAAGCCTGTGTTTTTTTGGAGGAGAGGGACATATAGCCTGATCCCAAAGGAGGTTTTGCATCACAGTTCTTTCCCTATTATGGGATGAGAAGAGTGGCATCCTCTGCTGAGTTGTAGTGCCATGGGTCATGAAGGGTTCCTGCCCCATATCTAGGCATAAACTTTTTTTGTGGTGGGGAAAAGGCCTCCACTTTGGGAGAACAGGTACACATCTGGTCAGATGCTAGGAAGGAAGGCAGCAAATACCAAGTCGTGGGTCCTATTAATTTATGCCAGTGGCTGGATCTGTAACTTGGCTCTGCAAGAAAGTGCTGCCGTATCTGGAGTGCTGTTGATATTTAAATATATACGCTGGGATGGAGCTAGAGGGCGTTAGGCTTCTTGGATATCCACTCCTGGCCGAAGCTCCCTTGGTCTTGTAAAATCCCAGAGTACATTTTCAAGAGTAGGGAGCATTAAATAGTAGTCGAGGCTTAGTTGCATCCTCAGCCACACGCGCAGTGGTGTGTTAAACAGGCAGCATGTTCTATCTCAAGAGGGGCACCTTTGCAGTATGTTGTGAAAGGACGTATCACTTGGGCATCCAGTTTGCAGAGAGCTTTTGGAGTAAATTTGGCTGTAGCATCTTATTTCTCTTCCTGACCAGCCACACCTGTGGTTCACCAACCCCCCAAAAACTCGTTGGCATTGTAGCAGCTCTCACACTCCAAAATGGTTCTATCTCAAAGAAAGGGAAGTTTTATGCAGAAATACTTTTTGTAGCTGCTCACTGTGTTAGCCTTGCCACCTTTTCACTGCTGTGATGTTTCTCAGTTGTGATGGGCTTAAACCACCTGTATGTTAGAAAAATAAAAATTAAAAACTCAAAAATGTTTTTTTATTATTTGAAATGTAGTGATTGGTATTTTGATGACACCTTGGTATCTCTTGTTTTGACTTCCAGCTTTCATTCCAGTGCTGTAATGCCTTCCCAAAGTAGTAATTTCTTGGGAAAAAGACAAAAACTTCTGTTTCTCAGGGAAGTTGTTTTGCTTCCTGATTGTGTGTTGGATGTTGGGTGTTTTGCACTGAGGTGTCCAGAACTAATATATGGCCCTTTCAGTGTTCAGAAAACTGTACCCTTGTGTCACAGTGGTATGCCTTTTGGGGTGGCTGTTATTTAAGGACAGTGCCTGGAAAGAAACCTTATCGTAACCCAACTTTACCTCCTTTATGAGCATTCACAGGCTGTCTCTGTTCTAAGATCTCTCTCTTCCTTGCAGCAGGAATTGGAAACATTCTCGTTACTCAGTAATGGCACGTCAGTCAATTTATCAAACCAGGTAGAGTTTGCATTGTGTGGTTGTCACTGTTCATGTCACTGTTACTAGAATGCTTCACAGATTTGTTTTACCTCCAAATTTATAACTGTCATTTAGGATTTAAATGTGTTAATTAGTGTGTTCCACTTTTAAGGAATATTGCCAAGGAAATCAATTTCTTTGAAAGTACTTCTCATGGCAGCATTTTTTATGTTGGTAATTAGGTTGCTGAAGATGATGTTTTCTTTAGTTATTGTGAATGTTTGCTTTCTCTTGCATTTTAAACAACTTTTAGTTTTCAAGTTTTATGTAGGTAGGGCAATGCTAAGTATAAGTCAGAAAGCGCAGGTGCTGAAGAAACATACAAAATGAAATTATGCCATGTACCAAGCCAAGGTGCATACACAGTTTATGTATTCTTTGTGTTGTACTTCACACTACTCTTTCAAGCAAACAAACTATAAAACTGTAAAAATCGTCATTTTGTACAAGATGGGGTACTAAAGAATTAGCTTAGCTCCCACCGTTCAGCGGCTTGCCTTCACGTCTTTCTAGGAAAGACAGTCAGCTTTCTTTAACAGCTGAGCCAAGCTTTTAATTTGCAAATATTCCCTTTTGCAATACATGAAAACAGTGCAAAAACTAGAAGTTGCAAAAACTATTGCAGTAGATGCAGCATCTCAAGATTAATGCTGTACTTGTGTCTTTTAAGCTTAAGTTGAAGGCACGCATACTTACCTCTGTTTATGTTTCTGTAAAATTTGGGCTCATTTTATTCCTTGCCTGGAGCTCCAAGTCAGTAGTTGTCTTGGCGGAAACCTTTTCCTGTTTTGAGTTTGCTATAAATTGCAAATTGTTAAATTGCAAAATATGTGAACTGAGAAAAGGAACGTTGTGTAAGATCAGGCTATCAGATCTTACGCAGCGTGGGGCTGACTGGTTGATGTGTCCTGGGACTCGGGGCACAGCGTTCTCATCCACACATGAAAAACCTTATTCTGTGTACAGATTTGCTCACGTGGTTGGATGTTGTGCAGGGCTGGTATTGCTTTGCAGCAACAGGGTTTGTCCACTGCTGGAGGTAGAAATGAATAGGATCCTAGGATTAATGGCCTCTTAAAGTTTGTTGGGTTTAATGCTCTTGCACTGAAAGAGACCATAAAGGAAAAGAAGGGTCCAGGTGCATTTAGGAGTAGTAAAGAGTCTCATCTGTGAAGTGTGAATGTCTTTTTAAAGATTAATATCTCGTAATATTTTTCTCTCTCCTTTTGTACACCCTTTTTGCAGACCACTTCTAATGGATTGGGTTCAATAGATGACATTGAAACAGGTAAAGACATCTCTCTCTAAGTTTTGTGGCTTTGGTAAGGTACCTCACCAGGCTGGCAGGCCTCAGGGGTTCATTGTCATTCTTTGTGTCTCTTCTGTGCACTCCTGGCTTTAGTAACTAGGAGGAGGAAAAGGTGGTGGGAAGCAGGAGTGTTTTTCCTGCAGAAAAGCTTTTTGTCCAGGCCCAGTGAGAGACACATCTGGGAATTAAAAAGGTCTGCTGAGGCACACAGCTCTCTCCAGTTGTGCTTTCTTAAAGCTGGGCTTGGCAAAGCTCCTGAAACTCTGCTCCTAGGCAAAACAGTCCAGATAAAGTGAAGTTAAGGTTGTAGGCAGCTGTAGGTGCTCTGAGCACAAATGGTCCTCCAAGATGCTGAGGTGGAGGAAAACCAAGGGAGTTTGGAGGGACCCAGGAAGAGCTGTGTTCAAAGTTAGGCACCCAAAAGGAGAAGAAGGAGAGCTACAGGGTTGCTTTCCTCATGCTGGGAAACAAGTGACCTTAACTCTGCTCCTGTAGAAAGGCTTATTATGTGCTTTGCCCTTTCTTGTGTGCTGGAGCATTGAACTCGTGCCTCTGAGCACATCAGTCTTTGTTCCTTTGAAAGATAGCTCTGTGTATGAAGGTAAGTGTGAAGACTTATCACTGCAAGTAGCAATTGCTCTTATAGAATGAAAATAATTTCATTATTAGGGTGCTTTGAAAAACATGTTCTCTGTTCTCAGTAACTAAATGGTGTGTGCAATCATGAGTCCCAGTTCTGTGAATTAGGGAGAGTTTTTCACATTATCTTGTACTGCTAAAATGAACTGGACTCCTACTGCAGAGTTAAGAGAGACTGCATCCAGTAAGCTCTTTATGTAATCAGGATTTGGTGTAAGAGCAACATACCACCTTTGTTCAGGCAGAGAGAACCTTTACTGCTAGGAAATCTTTTCAAAGGCGCTGAAATTACATGATATTCCATTGCCCTGAGAGCAGTGTGCCACCAGGAGGGCTGTGCATGCTGAGTACCTTGAAAGTTTCATATTCAAAGCTTTTTTAGCAAGGGCTTTTTGGTGTTGGTTTGGTGGTTTGCTTTTAAGATGCAAACTCCTGAAGCCCTTTCCCCCGTGCTTTGCTTGAAGTCATGTGGTTAAGCCAGCCTGGCCCTGCACAGATCATGGCTCAGATGGTCTTTAGCCAGATAATATACTTAGGGAACCACTGCTGGTTTGGGAAGCAGAGCTAGAAACAGGGCTTTTGAAAGTACTGTACTTGCCCCTCTGGGACAAGGAGGTGTATGGCCAGAGAAGCTACCAAGTGGGGGGCATGGAATGAGAGATGGAGGCGCAGATGGACAAGGCTCTCATTGAGCTTATATTGAGCTTATAATAATACATGGGGCTTAGTGTTATGGCAGTGGCAGATGTCAAAGGGAGTCAGGTGTGTGCTTGTGATCTGCCCATCAAAGAAGGCTGGTTTATTTTTTTAAGATAGAACAAACCTTAGGTGAATGCAGGAGGTGCATGAGCTTTCTGGAAGGAGAATATGTGAGATGTGGGTATGGTGGCTGGTGAGTAAGGTCAGCAGATGGGGTATCCCAAGGAAAGCAGGAATGGGAAAGGAGGGAGAGGTGAAAAGAATGGACAGCAGGGAATGGGCAGAAGTGACTGAAGGAATGACAGCGTTTGTGGTCAGGGAGAGGGGAGCAGACATCTGTCCTCTGCCCCTTAGAAGTAGTGGAACCTCTTGGTCCCTGCTCTTCTCGCCCTTCACATGCACTGAGCTGTGTGTATGGATCCTGTATCATTCTTTGCCTTTTTATTGTGCATTCAGCTTTTTCAGGGGTTTGGGCCTCTTAGGGTGTGTGAGGACCTCTTTCCTCTGCTCCCCAGTCTGAGTGGGAACTGGGGGGCGTCTTTCATTCTTCAAAGAAGGTCTGAACTTCTGGATCCTTTAGGGCCCTGTCATTGTGAACCCTTTCGCTCCCCACTGCACATGTCCCTGTCCTTTCCAATGTGTTCTGAACTTCTTGTTTGCCCCTGGAGGGATCTTGACAATACTCCAGATTCAAACATCTGAAAAATGGAAAGGCACAAGCTGTCCCTTTGTACTGAGGGAAGTCTGGCTGAGCTACCAGTGATGAAGCCATCACCAAGGAAAGCTCAATGGCTGGCTCCTGAGCACAAAGGGAGATGAGCTGAGAGAAGCCATCGCAAAGGGGGCTTGGGGTTGGAGCTGAGCTTGATCTGAGGGGCAGCTGCAAAACTAAGGACGTTTACAGGCTTCCTTTGAGCTGCTGCTGCCTGTGGGGAATGTTTCCAGCTACAGCACTGAAAACCTGTGTTGGATCCCATAAGGTACAACATGCACTTTCCTTCGGTTGTATGCATGAGGTTGTGGGGAGGGCCCTGTGTCTATCCCTTGCTGCTTCTCCCTGCTTTCCCTGTCTTTTGTCATGACTCTGCCTCCAGTGCCTTGCATAGTGACCCAGGCTGTGGTTCATCCATGTGAACCACTCACAACAAAAGCCAGAGGAAAGGTGGCAGGGAGTGATGGTGTGTTCCTGGTGGGGTTAGAGATAAGGGAGCCTGCATGTGTGTGTTGTCTCTGCTGTTGTTCTGTTCAGGACTTGGGGGTTTGCAGGAACTGCTGATCCTCCTCTGAGCTAAGAAGGGCACCAGCGCAGTCTGCAGTCAGTGAACATGCAGTGTAGAGGACAGCAACACAGCTCACTCACCCAGTGCCAGTTAGAAAGGGATGGCTGAGTTCTTGTGGGGGCTGAGTGAGCAGAGCTTGTATAGACAGGATGCAGTATTTCTCCCTGGATCAAGATTTGTGTCTTGGAAGCTTGTCTAGTTTCTTTCCCATTCTTATCAGTCTTTCTAATAAAAGCTATTGTCTCTCCTTCCAAACTTTGCCTTGCTTATAGCCTTAGACCATCATAGGTATGGTGCAGACACTGCTGTGTGGGTTGAGAAAGTAGCATCTTTGTCTTACTTCTTTTCTTTTATTCCAGGACATCTGCACAGGTGCAGAATTAAGGTAGTTTGGGTGCTTGGTTTGAGAACCACAAGTGTAATGCTGCATTTTCCAAATTTCTAACATTTGAACTTTTTTTGTTTTTTAACCTTTATTTTTTTGAGAATAAAATGTTCTTCTGTGGAGAATATGTGTTTGTAACCTTAACTGTACTTAACAGAGGTTTATATTGCATGGTGGGAACATCTTACCATTTCAATAATATACTGGAGAGGCAAGGAAGCCTTAGGGAAAATGACTGCCTCTCTCCTTCCCTGACCTGGTTCACACAAATTCCTAGGGGGATGTTTGTTGCTGAGGTGTTGAGAGCGAGTATGGGCAGCACCCTCCCACCTACGGACATCAGGAAGCACTCAAGAGCAGGGGAATTACTTGGGTAAAGACAACTGAGCGAGTCTGATGGGTGTTTTGGGGGACCCACAACCTGGTCTGAGCACCTGATCTCAGATTCCTTCCCAGCAAGACTTTGTGTTTTTCATCTTTTGCCATTTAGGATGCCTGAGGTTTTAGAGAGGGTATGAATAAGCAAGCTTTCAGCTGGGGTATTGAAGCTTCAAGGAGTAGAGAAGGCAGTGATTTCTGCCAAATCCATTAGTGAGGAGCATTAAAGAAACCACCAGGTGGTGGGTTATAGAGAAATTGGATTATGTGCCCCTGGCCTTTAGTCTTAAGACACAGTGAACTCAGTAGCTGCTTAGCCACAGGTTTTGTGTTTTTCCTAGATACTGTACATGCTTTTGTTCATGTTTGCCAAATCCTGATAGTCAGTCTGGGCACTGCCCCTTAGAGTGTGTTTCAGCTATCAGTGAGCTATGAGAGACTGGGAACAGAAGTGAAAGGGCAAGAACTCTTCAGACCAGAGCCTCTCCTCTCAGAAAATCGGCATACTTGATTTTTGTGATCTGAGGGAGTGGTACAATATTATTTTTGTCAGGCTGTGCTCTGCTTGGCCCCTACAAGAGGTTCTCCTGGGTGACTGGCTCTGTTTCTCCCTCATCATAGACTGCTCTATGGACCTGCAGTGCCTCCCAGCTCCTGTGGCCACCTCCATCCCTGTGAGTGAGGGGCTGGCCCCTTTGCCCTCTGACTCGGATGCAAAGGGCTTGCCTACCTCGCTCCCTTCTGCCAGCCTGCTCCCGTCTCCAGACTGCATGTCCTTGCCAGCGCCTGAGAGTGTGGAGGACTTCACAGATGGAGACATCATTGGGGAAGAACTGGACTCCCTCCTGGACTCCCTCGCAGAAGGGTCACCATACCCTCTAGTAAGAGTGGGTGCTGTGTGGGTCCCCTACTTCTTGTTCCAAATAGGTCTTTGGAGCATGTGAATATGTATGCTGCTGCTCTCTCTCTCTCTTTCTGTCACTCTTTCCTCCTTGCTCTTCCTCCAGAAAAACTCATTCATTCCTTCCTTTACTTACACAATCAGCTTAGGGGTATCTAAAGAGTTTGCCTCTAGGCCTGCTTTCCTGTGTGCAATTTAATGGAACTGTCCCTCAAAAGGTACCCAAGATAGCCGTCCCACACCATCACCTCTCCCCTGGACTCAGGTGGCCATGGAGTTGCAGCAGGCCTGAGCGTAGAAATGAGTTTGCTGAAGCAGGAATGATGGATGTATTTTATACAGTGAGCATGCTCTAATGTCCTTGTATTTTGTGCAGGCTGCATTCAGCCTAAGATATTTGAACAGGTCTGGGAGCTGTAGAGATAATCTGTATTCATACTTATGTTGGATTTTGGTTGCTGGTGTTGCTGATGTTATGTAAGCGAGCTTGAGTCTGGAAGCAGTATACTTGTATTCATGCAGGACACCTCTTGAGCCAAAAAGCTCCGATGAGAGGTGCCATGAGTAACGGCTGTCAACCTGACCTCAGCACTGTGTGTGCCCAGCTGCACTGTTTCTTGACCTGAGCTGGTTTAACTGCCCCCACATGGCTCTGCCTTGCAGACCGATGAGCTCAGGTAGCCCAACACCTCCACAGGGACTTCAGTCCAGTCCATGTGCGGTGTAGACTGGAAGGTCTGTGGGAAGTCTGCAGGTGGATGGAGCTGCTGGGTATCCTTTTGCTTCCCACGCTTGAGTGGGAGCCTGTTGCTGTCTGTATTCACTCATTCTCTGCTCCTTGTTCCTAATTTCTGTTTATCCTCTCCCTTCCTGATTCCCCAAAGTCTCTGGTCCAGGGCACCATTCCTACCAACCTGCCAACAGAGATGCCCCAGCTGATCCCTGTGTTTCCGGGGGGAACTCCGCTGCTGCCCCCAGTTGTGACAGCCAGCATTCCTGTCTCCACCCCACTGCCACCTGCCTCCTTCGGGCTGGTGATGGATCCCACCAAGCAGCTTTCCTCCTCCTCTGTCCTGGATGCCTTCGAGGCACCGCCAGGAGGAAGTGCCAGCTCTACCTTAGATTCGCTGGATTCCCTGGATCTGCTCCCCTACACAGACTCACGGCTTGATGCCCTGGACTCCTTTGGGACAAGCAGAGGGTCACTGGATGCCTTGGATTCCTTTGCCATTGGTAAGTGCAGGACTGATGGAGTTTTGTCCTGCTTTAGCTGTAAATGCGTGCCAAAATTGTTTCCTTCAGTGCTGAGGATATCTGTCTATAGCTTTGTCTGCTGGTGCTGCTGAAAATGCTGCTGCTGTAAATGTAAGGCAGGGAGTTATCTTGGACAGAGCAACTGAGTATGTCTAGCTCAGGAGTAGTGAGAAAGGCTGTAGGTGTGTAATCCCAGATAAACAGCATGTGCATGGTGTGAAATCTCAAGAGGAGAGAGGATAAAGGAACGCAAAGGTGCATAATGATGAGTGATGAGATTTAAACTCGGCTTGGTGTCCAGGACACGTCCCTTGGTACAGTTTGCTAGACTATAACATGATTCCTCCAACAACTCTTTGACATTTTGAACCAAATGAGCAAACTCCTGGTGACTGTTCTAGATTATATGGGACCTTGTAGCACTGGGCAGAATGGTAGAGACTAAGGTGGGTCTCTCACATCTCTTTATTCAGGGCAGTGAGTGTCCTGTTGCTTGTGACACTGCACTCTCATGCCACAAGGAGCAAAGTTTTGGAGGACTATGGCCAAATGCCCTCCTGTCCCAAGAGGGAAGGCAGGCTTCTTGACCTGGTTGACCCCAGTATTGCAGTATGTTGTCAGCAGAAGTATTTTGAGAAGAGTAGATATTGCCCAGTCAGCACTTCAATATTCAGATTCACTTCAGCACTGGACTACCTCAGAGTTGCCACATTGGGAATGCCAGTGCTCAGCAGCCTATAATTGGGTTCAATAGGGTTTGGGGAACAAGAAGGCCTTTCCTGGAGTTTTTTGAAGACTTATACTGGTTGTTTTGGGAAAAAAATACTAAAATGTTATAAAAGAAATAAAGCAGATGGCTTTAATAAGCTTTTTTTTGTCTTTTTGTGAGCAAAACTGCCTCTCGAAGTGAAATGATTGTTTTGTGGAGCTCTTTCTCCCTTCTTTTTTCCAGAAGAAACTAGTCCTCAGGAACTGCGACACCCACCTGGCAGCCAAAAACCATCCCCCGTGGTGAGTGAGTCGCTCCCTCGTGCTGATGTCCCAAGGTGCTCTGGAGCCAAGGTAGTAGTGACTTGAGTGATGTAGGTAATTTGGGCCCCTCCTCTTAACCTGTCCTAGTGAGTGTTGTCTCCCATGTTATGGCAAGGCAGGTAAACATTTCCCTAGAGTCAGTAGGAAGACATTAGTTCCATCTTCATTTTTATCTGCCACTTTGCATGTTGCCAAGGTAAACATGGTGTGACTTAGGTTGTAGGGTCAACAGGGGATCATGGAGGCCAGTGCCACACTATATCTGGCAGCCACATAACACTGAAGGATGAGAAAGAGTAAGCCAACTTTGTCTTCAGACTACTGAGGTTCTTTGCACCCGTCAGGAGGCTCTTCCATATACACTTTTCTGCCCCTGTCCCATGTCTCCAGTCTTGGAGAAAAGGGGGAGGGATATCTATGGTTGGCAAGCTCGGAACAACAATTATATTCATAAGTTCCTGTGATCTGCTAGTCCTGTTAACATCAATGTGAAGCAAAGTCTCTGTTCTCAAATTAATCTGCTCTGTGAAGACTCACTGATAAGTGGTTTGGCTTTTTCCCAGCTTGGGATAGGGTTGATATGAGAGTCTTCCAAAGCAGAGTTGGTTGTGATGGAAGGTATGAGAGGGAGTGAGTGGGATATTTTGTTCTGTGGCTCACAATAGAAAACTGAGGTCTCTTACCAAAAGAGAAAGAGGCCCATCCTTGACGTGAACGTACCATACTGTTTATCGTCTGAAAGAGTTGCATGCTGCTCTTTTGGAAATGCTACTTCAGATGGAAACATTTTGATAAGAGAGAAAACAAGAAGGGGTTTTGAGAGACTGGCATGGGGCAGGGGGTTGGAGAGGTTTCTTCCATGGGGTTGCAAAGCTGAAAAGAGAGGTATATGTGGTTTTGCTCAGGTCAGCCTTGGTGGAGTGAGTCACCCAGCTGTGCCCAAGGTCACTGAGCACTTACTGTCCCAGCCGGAACCAGTAATGCCCAACACAGCCTTGCTGGTGAAGAACCCTCTGGCATCTACTCACGTCTTCAAACAAGCCTGTCATATCTGCTACCCCAAAACAGGTGATGCATGTGCTCTGCCACCCAGGGCACTGGCTCAGGCTAGGGTTTGCCTTTGCCTGCACTGATAGCGTTACTCTGTCCTGCAGGACCCAAGGCTGGTGATTACACCTATCGGGAAGGCTTGGAGCACAAGTGCAAGAGGGACATTCTGCTGGGCAGGCTGAAGAACTCAGAAGACAAGACCTGGAAGAGGATCCGTCCTCGCCCAACCAAAACCAACTTTGTAGGATCCTATTACCTCTGCAAAGGTGATCTGGAGGGGATAGGGCTCTCAATGGCCGGGAAGGGACTGTCTGGCATGTGCCAGGGGAGGTTGGGAGGGGACTTCAGTTGGTATCTTGTGCTGTCTTTGGAGTCTTTCTGCCCCTTCAGTAGCTCATGGACCAGGAGGCTGAGTACAATGAAAGGCAATGAGCTCCCATGCTGTGGAGAACCAGCAGCTTTTAAAGTGGTGGAGCAGAAATGTTGCAAAGGCATAGTGAGATGCTGTGCAGAGCCAGGCACTCAGAGCTGCACTGTTGACATGGGCTTTGCTGAGAACCTGCCTCCTGTACATGGGCCTGCATTAGTCCTGTTCCACTCAGCAGCCCCATGGCAGAGCTGTGGTTCTGCCTAGGTAAAAGTTCGCTCTGCTTGCTGCTTTGCTCCAGCCTGTCACTCTGTATGGGCAGGCAATGTGACCAGACTGGTCACTAAGGCAGTGTCTTTACAAAGTACCTAAAGAAGTAGGGAGATTGCAAGAGCCAAGGTAACAGGGCTCCTCAGTGCTGGGCGGCTAGGAGAACTTAATCTGAATTGGCTTTAAAAGGGGTTGGTTAAACTGTGGTCTGTCCCTGGCCAGGCACTGCATTAAAGCAGGCCTTCATCTTGAGACAGTTTCCACAGCAGATGTCATTACTTGAGATTGTCACCATTCAGTAGTTTGCATTAACATTCCTGAATGTCCTGGGTATAGGCAAACTCGGGGGGAGATGTCTTTTTTCTTTAACTCTGTGTTTTCTTGCTTTCAGCTCCTTGTGAGGTGTGGGTAGTGGGAGGAGATGAGAGAGTTTAGTTTCTGACTAGGCCGCCCTCCCTGTGTGGTGGTGTGTGCTCTTTGTTGCTTTGTAGATATGCTAAACAAGCAGGACTGTAAGTACGGGGATAACTGCACCTTCGCGTACCACCAGGAAGAGATCGACGTGTGGACAGAGGAGAGGAAGGGGACCCTCAACCGTGACCTCCTCTTTGACCCGCTAGGTGGGATCAAACAAAGCAGCCTCACCATTGCCAAGCTCCTCAAGGAACATCAAGGAATCTTCACCTTCCTCTGTGAGGTACAGAGCTGGCAGGAGGGAGCAGGCACCTTTCATCATCTCCTCAGTATGTGTCTGAACCATTGATACGTTGATAGGTGCCATCGCAGAAACATAGTGGGATGACTTGCACAACTGGAGTGCTGCAGTGGATGGCTATAAACCCTTCAGAAGAGATAGGCAAGGAAGAAGAGGTAGTGGGGTAGCCCTGTGTGTTAGGGAGTATTTTGACTGTCTAGACCTAATGATGGGGATGATAGGGTTGAGTGTTTATGGCTAAGAATCAGGGGAAAGGCCAACAAGGCAGGAATCATGGTGGGAGTCTGTTATAGACCACCCAACCAGGATGAAGAGGCAGATGAAACATTCTGTAAGCAGCTGGGAGAAGTCCTTGTTCTCATGGGGGAATTCAACATACCAGATGTCCACTGGAAATACAGCACAGCAGAAAGGAAACAGCCTAGGAGGTTCCTGGAGTGTGTGGAAGGTAACTTCCTGACACAGCTGGTGAGTGGCACAACTAGGGAAGGTGCCCACTGGACCTATTGTTCCTAAACAGAGGAGGACTTGTAGGTGGTGTGGTGGTTGAAGACTGTCTTGGGCACAGCAGTCACAGAATGACAGAGAAGTAAGGAGGGGGGTCAGCCGAACTGCCACCTCCGGCTTCTGGAGGGCAGACTTTGGCCTGTATAGGAGCCTGGATGACAGAGTCCCTTTGGAAGCAATCCTGAAGGGAAAAGGAGTCCAGGAAGGCTGGGCCTTCTTCAAGAAGGAAATCTTTAAGGTGCAGGAGCAAGACATCCCCAGTGCCGAAGGCTGAGCTGGTGGGGAAGAAACCAGTCTGACTGGACAAAACTCTGGCTGGAACT
>JANHGB010000906.1:0-32978 GCA_026283785.1 Coracopsis vasa | reverse complement strand
CATTTCTGACATAAAAGGCTTAACAATGGGAGAAGAGGCAAAAATAGGGTCTAAATGTTAAATCGCATCCTTCAGAGTACAAAATCAGAATTTTTAATTGTCCACACATATCAAAATATCTCACTACATAATTAATATTAGAGAATGTGAAGTCCCTGAAAGGAATGGTTTCACAAAGAAGTATATGATTCTCTCTCTTACTCACTTTCTTGAATGACCACACTGGTTATGTATTAAACCTGCTACAGTTTATAGGAATGTTAAATATCTCTTTAGTATTTCCATTTTATCCCCTGCTTTCATATTTTCAGTTTTTGTTTTGTTTGTTTTGTTTTGTTTGTTTTGTTTTTTATATTTTGGTTTTTGGTTTTTTTTTTAAGTGTTTCTGCCCTCCTCCTTTGACAGTGCATTCTGACCTCTAATGCCAGGAAACAACTCAACAAATGGACAGAACGCTCTTCATAAAAATGGAAAGATCCAGGTAAGCAAATAAAAACTCTCTAGGAAGAGACATTTTCATTCCATGCAGAAATAAATCTAAAGGTTTTCAGTTTTGATATTACTGGACATTCAAACCTAATAAAAGAGATGTATTAGAAGCAAAGGGACAATGTTGGTATTTAAAGTGACTTTTGTCTTGTTTTTATATGTAAATAATAGCACAAAGCATACCAGGTTAGTAGTGTTTTATGGAGTGCTAAATTCAGGTCTCTGGCTTTCCACGACAACACAAAGCCACATATGACAAAAACGCTTTTCCAGGGGGATGTATGGTCTTCATATGTACAGTCAGGAATTGGACAAAACAAGCAAGGTCTGGGCCATGTCTGTTATTATGCCCCAATTGAGAAAAAACATCCTTAAGAACAGCATTTAACTTTATGCTTCTCTCTAAAGGGTTTACCTAAGCAGAGGAATATGCTGGTAATAGAAATGAAATCTTGATTACACTCCATAAAATGAACACAGTTTAAAGTTAATTAAGTAGATGCAAGTATCTGTTTACAAATAGTGTTTTTGAGAAACTATCTATCTTGAATGATGTAATATGTTATGGGTAAAATGAACCAGTCCATGTGCAGATGAACACCCCTTCTGTGCCAAATGTTCCCCTTTTATTATGAGACAGGAAGAGGGAAACGGTTCAAAGAAAACAGAAATGATTGTCAGATCCAGTCTGAAAGAGATGTTGAACATTCAGGCTAATACTATAGAACAGTAGATGTTTTGGAGACTTACTATGATTGTCATTACTTTTAGAAGAAAGAATAATTTTTTTGATTCCACCAGGAAAAGACAGTTTCAACACTGTCAAATATGAACAATAACACAGACACTTCTAAAAATTTCAGAATCTAACTAATTTAACATCCATAGGATTTTCAACAATTTCAAAGAAAATTTTATTAATAATAAAGCTGAGTGGATAGATCACAATGAATTATTTACATAATGAGTGCCACATGTTTTGGCAAATCCCCTGTGAAAAAATTTGAAATTTATTAGTTATTAATAAATTTGGGGAATCAAGTCAAAGATTTTGGGATTTCTTTGAAAAGCACACAGTTTAGGAAATGATTGCGTACTGGAAACATATAATTTGCATTATCACAGTTTCATTTAGAAAGAGAAAAAAAATGTCAAAAGGAGACCTTTCCCTTTTTGCTTTTGCTATTAATGAAGGGGTCGTTTGCATTTTGTTGTTTCTTTGCAAAATGCCTGACTTAAAATTCTCAACTTGGCTACCGCTCATTTTTGCAACATATATATATAGTGTTGCATTTCAAAGATGTTCAGAAGTCCTCAAAAGCTTCAAAACCACAACAACACACAAAGGGAAACCATCCTTCTAGTAATTTTCTGAATAATTCTTTGACACAACATGCCTAAAGTGATGTATCCAACTGTTTGAATGAGGATATTGTAGCACAAAGCCGGCATTGACTGAGGCCAATCTGCAAGGGCTAATTTGTGTTTTCTTATCCTTCGCACAGACCTCTCTAGTGTCTATAAAACTGTAAATGACCACAGTCTGCAGCTGGAAAAGCCTGATGACTGGCAAGAGACCCAATGAGGACTGAAAAATCAAGCTGTGCTATTAAAAGGTACAAGACATCAATCCCAAATCACTGAGATGATGCAAATAATTTATTGTATTTTTTAATGTTGCCTTTAATTGAACAGCTTTGCTGCTGTGTGAAGATAAGCCAGAACAGGGGAGAAAGCACATTTGGAGCGGCTACTTCTCTAATTGCCAATGAAATCTACACTGTCCAAGCTGGCGAGCAAAAGTGATCTCTGCTTTGTTATTTCTCTTCATGCTCTTTCTTGTAGATAATATTGAAAAAAATGCTTTGGTTTTATATTACATTTACATGTATGGAACAGTCAAGTAAACTTACCCTGTCAAAGTTTGTGATAAACCCTTCTAAAAAATTTACTCAATCTGCATGATGTACAACTAGTACTGTAATTTATTTTTACTTTTTTTTTTTCTTTCAAAGAAATGATACTATGTGTATTCATTGAGAAACTGAATTTATGTTGGAAGACCTTCAGGATTTACAGAGGTATATATATCTAGAGATAATTATTTAATGTTTTTTTTCCTCAGGGAACTTTTTCTATACATATTAAATTGTACTTTTTAAGTGAACTGTCATTTTAAGACCAATTCAGTCATATGACTACATATTGCTAAGCATTACACTGTAAATGCTTGCACACACAAAAATTATTTGTAAAAAAATAATGAGCAACAGAGAATCTGTGAGTAATAAAATAAGATTTTCTATCATATGGCATTATGAAGATGTATGTGTAACATACCCGTAGTTTAAAATCAAGTTTCAGTGTAAGTGGATGTGTATAAGTAGAATAAAATGTAAGGTAGTGTGAAAAGGCCATATCAATGTAAAATATTATAGCCTAATGTCTTTTAAGATCTTCAACCAATAGTTTTAAAAAGTCAATGAAATACATATATGTATAATTTATATGTATTTCATATAAATATATATACAATAATATATATATTCTTTTATATACATATATAAAAGAAGTAAAGCCAGTTGATTAAGTAGACTCACTGTTAAACAGACCAGTTCAGTGAAGTCAAGGGAACTCTGGTGAAAGTGAGGAAAGATAGAGGTCATTTCAGGTGTATTCCGTTTCAGCCTTTTATACAACCATTACAGTTAGTGTGTTACAATCATTCAAGAAAAGTTACATTCAGATTCCTTCAAACTCATTTCTGAGTATTCAATTCCTTTCCCAAAACAAGCCCAACAGCTTACATGGGTCCTAAATGTACATCCAGAAATGCTATAACCTGCCAATATCGATATTGTCCCAGATACAGTGATCCTGAAGAAACCATAAGGGTCCTGACAAATGTGTAAAACACCTGGTTATCCTAATGGGAATGGATCCTGCCTGTTCAAAACCATCCTTTTTCACATAATGTAAAAGTATAACTAATCATCCCATTTCACACTTTTTCTCTCAGCATACTGGGAATGTGTGTTCACAGTAGACACCTCTACATCTTTTTCAGTTGCTGCATATGCAAATGAATACATTTTATATGTCAAGATGCACACACATACATATCTTCAGTGGCAACATCAAAGTAGATCTTCCAGGTACCATTCACCTGAAGTAGGCCAGGGCATTAACAGGGCATTATATGAAGTCTCCAGGCATAAGCTTAACTGGTTGTGGCCCTTTGTGAATGTCTGGATGCGTCTTTGTTTCCGTGTCAGTACTGACTGCAAGTGTCTTGCTGAGACAGTGCATTGCCATCAGCTGAAGGGAGCAGAACAGGGTGGAAGTCCAAACCTACACAGCAGTGCCAACCCTGTATCATGTGTGTAGGAACCAAGAAACATTCAGAATATGTTCAAATTGCCTACGATCTGTTTCCTTTTTCCATGGTAAAGGCAGCTAGATATCTGCCACCACTACACAGACAGGCAAAAATATCCACTTCAAAGTTAAGTTTTCTCAGATAAGAAAAAGCTCAAATTACTTATTTGAGACAATAAATTTCCTAGTCTGAATTTTAAGACATATGTGCTGCTGCACATATGACTCTGAGTGATAAAAAACCTGGAGTCTACCTTTTAAAAATGAATGTGGGCTATTTTAACACATCCAGATGACCTAAAATTGGCTGAGTAGAGTTTTTTGTCTCTCTCTTAAGACCACTTTTCTTCCTCTTTCCCCCCTGTGTTATATGGAATAGGAATAAATGCTTCTTCTGAAAAATATCAATGTAAAAAAAAAGAAGACAGAGAAAACAAAAGCCGAAACTTCAGAGGGAAGGTCTTCTGGCAATGCTTTGTGCTTTGTGTATGGTTAGAATCCATGAAGAGAGTTGATTCAACAGGGGCCAAAACCTGCTGTAAAATATCTGTTAGATCTTGAGCATTTTGGACTCTTTTGGAGCGCTAAAAAACAGGCCTACGAGGTCCAGCCACATGGAAGAGCTGTGCTGAGCCACTATAGACTCTGCGCACTGCTCGCGTGTGAGGTCACTAGATATGATGTGTGCTTTGTGATTTGGGAGAGAAGGTATCATGAGAGGAATAAGTAGGGGCCAGGTGGGGGTGCTGCCAGTAACTGGATGCTGCCAGTCTGTGGCTATCGGGAACTCCTGAGTGGTAGGCAATATATGTGTTACACAGCTTCTTTCCTCCCTATGCTAAATGCAAATCCTTCCCCATGACTGGAAGTGCAGGTGGCACCAGGAGGAGAAGGACAGAATGGACAAGTCTTCCAGTGCAGCCTGTCTTCCAGAGTGTGGTGTCTGGCCAGGAAAGTGAGCTTGGTTAATCCCCAAGCTACCCTATGCTGCTGGGATATGTGTCCAGCTAAAAATCCAGAGTGTAGCAAGGTCCAAGCTAAGCATGGAGACAATTGACCATCTATGTCCAGGGAGATACAGTCAGGAGGACTGAGGTCAGGCCAACAAAAGGACCCAGAACCAAAAGTTCTTTCAAAAATGTTACTTTCTTGGAATCTATTTTTTATTATAATTAGCTCCAGTAACTTAACATGTAGATGTACAGTATTAGAAACATTTCTCTCAATAGATTGAATACAAAAGATCTGAATGTTTATATGAATTTCAAATTTAAAAAAATATGGACTATATGATATTACTGTAAATTATGTAATTAGTCTTTCTGATGTCAGCGTGTTCAGACTAGCTCGCACTGTTGAGTAAATCCTAAATGGTTTACTCCAGCGCGTTTCATTTGATTTCAATAGGAGACTGGAGAATGTCAAATTTTGCTAAAAGAGTAAATGCCTCAGGATTTAGCTTTCTCGTGTGGATTTTATTTCTAAAAGAGAATATATTGCTTTATGAACTTTTATGTTTCCATGTTAATATGATTAAGAAGACACACATTGAGCCATAAGAATCTGTCTGTGCAAATTTCCCTCTGAAAACAATTTTGCTGACACATTGGGGAAAACGATCAAATCTTATTTATTTGGCTTTTCATATATATAAAGCAATGAAGGTTTTGTTTGCTTTTTGTGTCCTGGGGCTATGAAGAATGGAAAAGGACCAAAGCAACCTGTCATGTGGGAAATATTTTCAAGCACCAGGAAACTCAGAGACTGAATGTCATCCTGTGGATCTTGCTTACTTGACATTCCTTCAATTGCTTTGTTCAGGAGTATAATTTCTTAACAGTGTTATTTTATCTAATCATGAGGTCCTCTTGTGTAACTGCTGTGAAAAAATTTGTAGTGCACAAAGAAGAGCAAAAAAATAGTCATTTTCCTTCTTCAAGCATTGCCAGGTTGGTTACTTTGGATGTACCTTCAATTACCTGTAGAGAACACAAAGTGCCTACATGTTTATTTCTATTATGTGTATTTCTATTAATTATGGTGTCTGCGGTTTGCAGATCAGTATCTGGCTTTTCTGTTTTTACAGAGGTTGACCACTTCTTTGTTTACTGCAGTTGATTTTTTTGGGGCCTCCTGGTGGTGTACCCATCACTGCTAGATGCTGCTGGATAGCTTCAAGATTTGAAAATGTAATTTGAGAACAAGGCATCTAAATACATTAGTTGTCTTAGTCTTATTAGCAACTATTTATTGCAATGTATCATCATTTTCTTATTAATGCTTACCGTAAACTGTCTATAGTGAGGCTATACCACCGGTTCAAGATAGGTTTATGCTGACTTGTAAGTGCACTGAAGCTTATTAGAGTGTTCTACTCTCTGCTCCAGTTCACCATGTGAGATGTAATGATATTCTCTTTCACATTTGCATTAAATTGCAACAGGAGAGAACACGTGCTTTTTTGTGTCCTCATATTCTGGTCTGTAATGATTCAGATCAAATAAATTTGACACAAATTACTGTCTAAATCAGCCTTTTTATTTTGCCTTTTTGAGTTGTCACTGTACTATTCCATCTGTTGACATCCTGTCACCTCCTGACATAATCTAAAATAACACAATATAATAATGGATTTTGATTTAATAGAGTAACGCCCTAAAATAAAATGCCTCTGAGGACTTGGAGGCTGACAGATGCTGATCAAAGTCTTGAAGAAAGCAGGCCATCTTTGCAAAAAAATGTGCACAAGCAATATAGGAAGGTACCTTATGCACCAGCCACTGAAGCATCCTAGAGAAGGTCTCAAATCCCCCACGTATGACAATAAGTGTTGACTGACTCATGCAAAACATTTGCTCTGGTTTTGAGTAAGATCGTGATGGAGAGCGTAAAATATACTAAACATTGATTTATAGTATCTAAGGAGTCAATGAGCGACGTACACAGCACTCCTGTAATTAAGGAATGTTTTAGTTCACTTAAAGTTCATTCTCTATAGGAAGAATGACAAGGAAAGGAATTTAAATGATTTAATTTTAGAAATTTATAGCACCAAATATATTTCTTTCCTATTTGTGTTGCTTACTGATATTTTGAAGCATAATAATATAAAACAATGTATCTCTATCCATTAAAAAAGCATAACAATAAAGAAGAGACAGAAGATACATAGGATCAAGACATATAATCCAATGTCAAGTTTATATATCATCTTCCTTTTGTTCACCGTAAATGTTATTTTTTTCAGCTATTCACCTTGATTTGTATTAGTCACATCTCTGTTGGAAAGTATGTTTGACTAGACAAATTTTAGCTTGAAACCTGCACAGTTTAGTCCACAATCCAGGTAATTTTTATATTGTCTAATCTAAAAATGCCTAGTCATGCAATACGTTATTGCAACTCTTGTACATTTTTTCACAGATCTCAACTTTTTACTTAGATTTGTATCAGGACAATGTAGAAAGATAATGGCTTTTGCTTTTGAATTGAATATATCTGATTGGAGGCTGGGGTTAGATTCAGATGTGGTCTTGAGCCTGTACAATTTTAAAAATATAAGATCATAGGCAAAAGTAAAAATGTGATGCCTGAGTACCTGGAAAACTCTGTTTTCCAGAAGTTAAGTAACTTTCCATTTAACCTGTGTTTTTAAGCTGAAAGTGGGAGACAAAAGGAAAAAAGAAAGGCAAAAATATGCTGTTCACAATGACATCAGTGTTACCCCGATGTCCAGACTGCTCCTAAAGTAAATAAGATGAATTTATTCAACTCCAGTGCTTAGGTGAAGCACTGGATTTGAATGCTTTGTCTGTTGTATATATGTTCCAAGACCTGATTCATTCTGCTGCTCCACTTTCATACTGGCTCAACCTACATGGGACTGTCAAAAGTTGCAACACTGCATGAATACCACACTAAAGTGTTAGGCTTTGTAAACATGTGGTTAAAATTGTTGGGAAAATGACATATAAATAAAAAATCCTGGCATGGCATAATTTGCACCACACTGAAGTAAAGTTTGTTGCATTCTGAAACTGATGTATCCAATGAAATAGTTGTCCACCTCTAATTATTTAGCTTCAGAAAATAGGAGAAAGAGGTTATGTATCAAATAATTCTCCAGTGCTGCTGAGTCCCTCTTTTTTAAGTAAGTCAGAAACAAACAAAAAACCCACCTCCTGAATTATTTACCTTCTTAATAGAGAAAATGAATGGTCACAAAAATCTAAATGATGCTGTTTTCAAAAAAGCTATTCAGAAAAGATAACGTTGTTAAGTAAATTTTTCACATGCAGTCTTCCTTCATCCTGCTTTTTCAACCTGTTTCTTTTTTCCACAGGTGATCCTGGCTGGATATATTTTAAAACAATTTGAGTGATACAAGAGGCAAGCTTGTTCCTTTTACATTCAAATATATGCTTCACAAGGTACAACTTCACTCTTTCATCTCTTTTATGATTCAGTCATATTTTATTGAAATTTTGTCAGTGTTTCTTTGTCACAGTTCCTGCCAAGCACGCTTAAGCAGCTGAGATGAGAGGTTGGAAGGAAAGTGACTGAACAGGATTTTAACAAGGGACAGACAAATATCAGATGGTTTGTTTCATATGGTGAAGCAAACTACCTGAATCTACCATCTCTTTGAACATTTTATCCAAGCATTAATGGAGCCTTCAGTCTGATTCCACAGTGGTACCCAGACTACAGAGCAGAAGGTGTGTCAACCTGTGCTGAATAACTGTGAATAACAATAATATTTCCAAAATAATGAGTAATTAAGGTATGTATCTGACATTCTCTTGGTATTGCTAGAAAGCAAACAAGGACTAGGGTTTCTGTGCTTACCTCTGAAAACATTGCCATAGACATAGCTCTGGTCTAGGCAAATCTAAAGACTTGTGTTCACAGCAGCTCTTGCAGTGGCAGTGAATTTTTTATCCTTTACTAAACGGCAGGCAAGTCAGTCTGCTTTAGGAGCAGAGCTATAGAGAAGAAAAATCATAATTAGCAGAGTGGGAAACCTTTTTGCAACAGAACTAATTCATATCACCATAAAAATTGCTGACGCTGGGATAGCTTCACTGTTTAGCACGCTTTCCCCCTTCCCCCCCAAATGGTATATATACTACTGCTCCTTTGCTGGTCTCAATTATTGATGTTTTGTTGATGAGAAGCAAATTAAAGTGGAAAGCAAAGAGGGGAGAAACAAAGAAATTAAGTAAAATTTGAAAATGTTAGGAATTCTCTCGATGAAATTGATGCTCACAGTGTATTAAATATGTTTCATGGTGTGTGATACTTTCAGACAGTGAAGAAGTGAATGAATACATAATTTTTGGAAGGATTCACATGCTACAAAGGGACATCTTGTATGAATGAGAACTGACTTTGCATGACTTCATGTGAATTCAGTGCCCTGGATAAAGGCATAGTCTTACTGGAAAAATACTGTAAAACAAAGTATTGTTGATAAAACATTTACCTAGACAGAAATCAACCAGGCTTCTAAGTGCCATTAAAAGTTTGGCTCATAAGACATCTATGTACTTCTGAAACTGTACCTTACATTATAAACCTTGCTTTGTAGTAGGCCATATTTAACATTACATGGATAACACACCTCCTGGCATTTCCTAACTTTCAAGTGCTTCGTTTCACAATTTAAATAACATTCTTTTAACATAATTGGGTTCAGGTTTTGTTTGTCCTTGGTAGGGTAAGAAGCAGTGTTTCTGTTTTGCATACCATGTATGCAGAAATGGCATATATATAGCAAATTGCAGAGCCAGGCAATGAATTTTCACACATCTGTGATCAGACCACCTGCTTCCTGTTCACCAATATAACTCTTTTGAAAGTTACTCTAACATTTTACCCTCAGAGTACTTTTAAATAGATGCTATTACAAAGACCGTTTCTAGAGCATATCCCTTTTTAATCTTCTGTTCTGCTTAAATTCATACCAAGTTATCTATCTAAGAGAGAGTAAGGGCATAAGAAGCCCAATTCTAGATCAGTAACAAATTTTCTGGGAACAGGAGTATAAAAAACTTGATATAGTTCACTAACTAGTGCAGCCTAACATGAAATTTCACCACCAAAAGAAAGGGAAAAAATCCTTGCTTCTTAAAAGGATGCAGACCATTTAATGTTCTCAGAGACGATAATTGTAAATATATGGAGTGATCTCAATAATTTGGAAGAAAATATTTATTCATTGGAAAACCTGGGCCCTTTTGCATCAAGAACATTATCATTTAGTAAATAAGTGTTTACATCTATAAAATCACTGAGAAAGAGCTATTGTAAGTGTAACTTCATGTGTAAACAAAAACTATAGTGAGTAGAAAAGCAATACAGATTTATAAAATAAACCAATAAAACTTCACAGACCATTCATCAAATAGTATTGTTGTTTTGTAGGCAGGATAATTTTAAATACTGCATATGAAATAGATGACGATAAAGCTGCATATATCTTATTTTCATTTTTGCTTGTCTCTTGCTGTTTTGTAACTTATGTGCTAAAGACTATTGTATTGTTACTGTCTTTTACCATGGATGCTCTTAAGATTTACAGCATTATCCCCAGCAAATAAAATTATTTTTCAGAGAAAATAAAACCCTGTCAGAGAAAAAAAACCCCATTGCTGCTGAATTTCTAACCACATCTTATCTGTTCTAAGAAACAATGTTTTTTCTTCAGGATTAATTTATTAAGAGTCATTAAAAGAGATCGACCCACAGTTCTTGGTTCTATTCTCTGTTGACTAATATGGATATTTATATGTGTATACACATACGTTATTTCCTTAGATCTTTGAAATAAAAATTATTAATACAGTGATAGAATATTTAAGAGAACAAAAAAGAAAAAGTCTTCCCTAGAGAAATGAGAAAAGGGCATTCTGTTAGGTTCCCAAGCAATATATATATGTTGGAATGTATGCTTTTTGGTGTACATTATATACCTATATTGCCATATATCAGATCTGTCTTTCCCTTAGAACTTTTATTACTTAATTATTATAAAAGCTTTATATTATAAAAGAAATAATTTCATGTATATGCCATAATCATTAAGGTACAGCAAGGAAGGTTTTGAACGCTATATAATTTACATATGCATTATGTATCTTCTTGTTTTATAGACATAATTTTATTAACATTTATTTTCTTTTTATTAACCTGCTACAGCCCTTTCTTATGTATCAAATTGCAGCTTTTCCCTCACTGGAGAATCTATAATTCCTAAAGAAGATTTACTTTTATTTCAGCATTGCTTTCACATTGTAACCCAAAGATCAGCCAAGGCAGTTAAAGTTGTTTTCAACATGAAATCTTTTATACATTATGCTATCTCATCAGTAGCACAGTCTTGGAAGATAATTCTTGGTGGTCTCATTCAGTGGCAATTCCAACAGAGCTAGCAAATTAATGTGGGGTAGAACTTTTCACAGATCCCTCATCCATTACAGAACAATTTTTCAAAATATAGAGCACTTTGTAAGTCAAACAAAGTAGAATTATGGTTTAGTGAACTGCAGTCTTGAGTGCGTTATGGTTTATTTTTCTGGTAAAAAAATAAACTATTACTTTGACTAATAACTCTCATGGAATGCAGGAAAAGATTACCATTAGGTACTTCTTGCCAAGAGAAATTGATATCATGATACTCTTAAAGCACACAAAAAAGATCTGAATTTACTGATACTTGAATAGATTTTTAGGCCTGGCATGTGTCATTACTGTAAATCTTTCAAACAGAGTGTAGAAGAATCAGTTTCATCTTTCTTCTGGAAAAAGTTGCTGCTAATCCTTCTTACACTCTGGGCTTGATTCAGGAGGAATCTGTAATTCTCATTGACCAAACTTAAGCAAGGACCATAGGAACTCAGCACCTTTCTGGCTGAACGCCTTTACACAGGAGATCTGTAGTTAAATGTGTGTGTGCACTTTTCCTACAAATAGGGAGAGAAGGAAAGCAACTTCTTATTTAATGCTCAAATCCTGTCTTGTCCAGTCCCAAAGAAAAAAATGACTTCTTGGTAAAATTCACTGAAATTTATCTCATAGGATATCTCTGAGGAAGATATTTTAGTATATTCTTGTCTCAGTGAGATCAGTGAAAAGCTTCTGCTTGCTGTCAGGTCAAGCCCTATCAGAACACATTTTTTGCGAAGGTGGCTTTCATCTTGAAAAAATATAAAGGTGAAATGTTGTTATGGATCGTGTGGTTTAGAATTACTTCTACAATAAAGTTTTATCATTGTATAGCTCCACTTACTATTGAAAATTGTTAGAGACATTTATCTAACTCCTTAAAATTGATTCAGGAGTCAACAGCTATTTTGAATGTTTTGGTCATTGTTTAAGCAACCGCAGGCTCGAATGATGGCAGGACACTGCTTATGAATGTTGACAGCAAAAGACACAGGTGCTCCGGTAATGCCTATATTAAGGAACAGCGGAAGAGAATATGAAAAATACAGAGGTTTCATGTATAAAATATTCATAATGTAAATACTAAACTGATTAGAAAAACAAACTAGTTAAGTGTTAATATGTTACTACCACTTTTCCCATAATGTGTGTCTGTGTGCACATGTAGAAGTACCATTAATCCTGTGAGAATGGGTTGTTCTTATGTATGAACACAGGAAGTAAACACTACAGAGAAACACTACATCCTCTCTTTTATGTATACAATATTTGTGCATCAATAATCACAAAATAAGCACCTATTGACATAAATAGAAAGAAAATTCATCAAGCTTCAACGACACTTAGTAGTCTTCAAGTTGCGTGATTAGCAGATATGACCCTGATTGAGCAAAGCCTTTTAAGGACATGTTTAACTTCCACCCTGCAGGCTGTTCCTCTGAAGCATTACATGCATAGCCAAAGCTAAGCACATACTTAACTCAAGATCTTTTGATCTTGATCTTAATCTTTGCTAGATTAAGGCCCATATTATTAAAAGGAGAGTGTGAAATATCATTAAAATTACAGAATGCAAATAAATATGAAGAATCCTAATGACACAAGCAGTTTCATAACAGACTGTACAGCTCACATGGTCTGCTATGAAGTTACACAAACCAATCTTTTCATTTCAGAGCAACTATTTAAGCATGAAGTTTCAAATGTTACTAATAAAGCATCAAAGTAAAGTGGTGTCAGTTGTGTACAGAAAGGTTTGAAGCAACTACAGTAAATATTTGTTGTCTTAAATCTCAAGTTTTGTACACCAGCTTTGTTACTATGCTGTATTGCTTGCCAAGGTTAAAATATGGCTGAATATTTGCACAGGAAAAATGTTGTCTTCCTTTGTTATGGCTATATACTGATTACTGTTGTTTGAAGAAACAGTAGTACAGTGTTTTAAATTGTAACCTTCATAAATACTTTTACTTAAATAGGAACCTCAAAATCCTAAAGCAAACAAAAGCATGATTATATGTACAGCAATAATACCCTTATCACAATGGGATAACAAACACAATGGTTAGTAACATTTGAATAGTGTAACAAGACTGTTTATAATGAGATGATTAGAGCCAAAATGCAATGGCCTTTTCACAGACTGCTTCCTGAGCATATTAAAGTCTTTGCAGCTTAGGGACTTCAGAACAGTTTCTAGATCATTCTTTCAGCAAAGCTACATTTGGACGGTAAGCCTTTTCTAAGATCTAATAAAGCACATTTTTTAAAATAGAAATGGTATTAGGGTATAACATGGCTTGAGGACAAAAAATATGTTAGAAACAAGGACAGGAAAAAGTCTTTTCATTCAACAAGACTTCCTCTTTAACATCAGACCCCTCTGTACTTCAGTTCTTAGACCCTGCTCTTTGTAAAAAGTCCCTGTTTCACAATTTGCAGTTTACAGGTTCATGGTTTTGTTTCTTTTTCATACAAACTGGCATATTTATTTTTTTTTATGCTTTCTTATGGTAACAGTTTGCTAAATCTTATTGCTGATTTACAAGATGCTGGTAATGAGTTTCTAAAAATAGGAACTGTTTTATGAATGTAACTTGTTAAGTGGTCTGCATGGTAAGAGAGATTACTGAAATGGTAAATAAAAACATTCTGTGAGGAAACGATCTCTCCCAAATTTAGCTCAGTTTTTGTGTTCTGATAGCCTCCAGTAGTGCCACTAGCATTTAGTTAAGGTGTTAAGTGATATGATAAAATTTAAACTAATTCATTATTATAAGTGTACTTACTTTACATTAATGTGATGAATCATAAGCAGGAGTGATCAAACAAATTTACTAGAGTTCTCTTGTTTAGATGTCTAGTTTTGCAAGACTATTTTAAATTCATAGCATATCTCAGTATGTCACAAATCTTGTTCAGTGTTTTAAGCCTATCTATCTTAAAATTAAGAAATGCTTCTCTAAGAATGGATAGTTCACAACACAACAATGATTAGCATTCAGTCCCACCCTAGTGACAGACCTTGTTCACATACAGAAATGGAAGAAAGAATTAGAAATGACTAAAAAATTCAGTTTTTAATTTCTTATTCTTATATCTTTCTAAGCTCTTGTAAAGAAAACACAGATAAACAAAAGTCACAGCCAAATTAGCAAAAACTAAAGTACAAACTAAGCCTTTTCTGCTTACATTTTCAAATAATTTTTGCTGAGTTATCTTTGGCTAAGTGTGCAACTTCTGTTCCAGTGAAATTGTTACATTAAATCCTACAATGATAGTGTCCTGTAACACCTATTTTTCTCCTTCTTAGTAGGTGGTGCAGTGCTGTATTTTGGCTTTGAGAGCAATACTGATAACACACCGATGTTTTAGTTATTGCTAAATAGCTCATACCCTGATCAAGGACTTTCAGTTTCTCGTGCTTTGCCAGTGAGTAGGGGCACGGGAAGCCAGGAGGAAGCAGAGACAGGACACCTGACCCAAACTAGCCAAAGGGGTATTCCATACCAAAGCACGTCATGCCCAGTATATAAACTGAGAGGGAGTTACCCAGAAGAGACCAATAGCTGCTTAGGTCAGGCTGGGTATCGGTCGGCGGGTGGTGAGCAGTTGTATTGTGCATCCCTACTGTTTATTGGTTGGTTTTTTTGTTTTCTTTTTTTCCTTTTTAGTTTTATATTCTCTCCCTTTGTTATTCCCTTATCCTTAGTATTAATAGCAGTAATATTTTTGTATTATACTTTAGTTATTAGACTGTTCTTACCTCAACCCGTAGGATTTACATTCTTTCCATTCTCCTCCCCATCCTGCCTGGAGGGGAAGGAGGATATGTGATGGAACTGATGCATGATTCTGAGTTACTGGCTGGGCTTAAACCACTAAAAATTGGGTAGCATGCTTTTATTTTCTTTTATTAAAAAAACCTTGATTTTTTACTTTTATTAGAGATTCAGCCATGAGATTTCAATGAAATTTATTGCTCTTGAAAATGACATAAAATTAGTATGGTTTAAAACAAATCAAGTGTATAAAATTACTGTTTACATTTATGAAGGAAAAATTCCTATCTATCTGGTGGTTTAGATTAACATCTTTAATTTGTGTGTGTTATTAGTTAAGTCAATCACTCAGAAGTTACTGATAGCTAGATTTTTGCCAACTTGGTTCCTATGTCTTTGATTATTTGGAGAACAGTAAGAAATCTGCTAGTTGTCACTATGAAAAGCAGCGATTGGCTTGTGTGCACTAATAAGCCTGAATGGTCCTGACCACCCTCATGGGCTCTGAATCCTCATTTAACACTACCATTCACGAGTAGCAGGCACTGTTCTGGGCTCTGTCAGAATGGATTTGGGTATCTCATGGCTGCTTTCACCTCATGTGCACCTGACAAACTAGGCTGTTTGCTCTTGCTGCTCCCTCTCATAGCTTGAGCTTCAGTCTTCAAAACCTTGATCATAGAATCACAAAATCACAGTTTGGGCTGGAAAAGACCTTAAAGATCATCTACCTCCAACTCTCTGCCATGGGCAGGGACACCACCTTACACTAGACCAGGTTGCGCAAAGCCCAGTCCAACCTGACCTTGAGCACTTCCAGGGATGGGGCATCTCACATGAATTCCAAGGATAAATCACTTTTTAGGGTGAACTGACTGAATAGTAAGACTAAGATGACAGCGCCCAGTAAGAGAGAAAAAAATAGCTATGCAGTTGCTTTAATATCATGTTGTTATTACTAGCTGCTTGCATCAACAACTGACTTTTCCCAGCTTTTGAGGGTGGGGAGCTATTGCCTTGAAACATCAGCTTTTCATAGCTTTAAAAAACAGAGAATATTTTGCATGAACTCTGTCCTACATAGGCCCCCTGTTCTACAGACTTTCTTATTTTGTATATAAATTATTTATGTGTAGCAATTTATATGTATATTTATACAGTACCAAAAGCAACAGAAGCCTGATCTGTAGAAGTAAAGTCATTGAGTGTTATGCCAGTCATGAAAACTTTGCTTTGGCTGAAGTCACACTAACACAAGGGATCTTGGGGATGGATCCTACTTTGGGGAAGGAATTCCTCTTGTATATGTCTAAAAGTGCCAGCAACTTCTTTTGATTTCTCAAAACATACCTGAGTCCTGTATGGCTGCTTTTACCTCATGTGTACATGCCAAACTGGACTCTGCTACCACGATGGCAAAACATATTTTTTCTTTCCCTTTCTCTCTTGGTAATGTCACACCTCATATCTACGAGAGCTGAAGAAAGGCAAGGGATTTTCTCAGTGCTCTGCCTATGTCTCTGTGTGGGTAGAACTGGTAAAGCATAAGCTGGCCTGGAATTTTGTACATTAATAGGAAAAGACAGCTGGAAAAATACTGGAAAAGGCATCATTTCAAAAGTACAGTTTTAGCAGCAACCTTCACTCAGTACTTGCACTCATTTGTGGTATGGAAGGAAAATAAATTTGATACAAGGAAACTCACATCAAGTCGCACAGTGAGGTCATAATATTTGAACTTGTGTCATGCCCCCTGAAGAGATACCACAATATTATTACAATCTTGTGAAACTGCTGCAATAAAATACAACATTTTATGTAAAACATTTCAGTTGTTTCTGGTTCCAAGGTGCATTTATGGTGGGAAGCAATTTGAAATGTCAGTTTGCACTAATATATGTTATATATTTTGAGTCTGCCTAAATTTGTAATAAAAAAGACTACCTTCTTGCCTTACACTGTGTATGCACTGACATGTCAAAGTAACTTCAGGTTCCACATTGCCTAGAAATAGAATATTTGTCTATAGATTTATTTTTTTGTTGAAACCTCAAGGCAGAGTTTATTTATGCTGATCTTTCTGGGGTTTCTCTCTCCTACATCTAGTAAGTTAGAAGACTAACAGGCAAAGAAAATTTTTTCACAACCTCTATGGTGGTCAGTTTGAAATTGGAATCTAACAGACCTTCTTTACAGAGGCATAAATAAAGATTTTGTCACAAATATTAATTGAAAATGATGTACAGTCGCTTTTGAAGTAATTTCTATTTATAGTACAGAAAGATATTTTAGGATATTTAGGTGTTATGAGTCTACATTTGATAGTCACTTTTCTAAATGAAAAATGCTAATAATAAAGGTATAAATGTAGTTCTGCTGAAAACTAGAGCATAAACATGTCTTTTAAATTGGAAAATAAAGGTATTTAGTAACCAGTAATCATCATAGATTAGCCGTTAATATGATGGCAATAGGATTGTATTGTCTCCTGTCCTTTGCTCGTCTTAACAAGAGAATTAAATTCAAGCTTTGCCTCATAATTTCAATTCAGACCCCCCTCTGGGCATCAATCCCTGGCCAGCTTTATCAACAATAACATAACTCTGAAGGTTTGAAGCTTGCATTTAAAAAACACACAGCAAGTAGAGCTTTTTTTAAAACCATTGACTTTCAAAATAGCTCTGTCTCTTGCATACAATTTTGATAAGCAACTTTCCAATGAGGAATTTGCTAGGTGGATGTTTGATAGCAAGGTTGTCTTTTCCAAGGAAAATTATGGTCATCTTCAGTTTATATCAGAATGCTATCATATGAAACAAAATACGTAAGTGAATACTGAAAGGTTATTCTTTAGGAATAGTGCTATACTCAAGAAGATTTCTGATGTGCTCCAAATATGTCATTCAAGACTGAGTTCACTGGTGGGCTAAAAAAGTAAACATAGTTTTCTGTGGAAATTAAAAGCTACCGTTAGCCGATTTAATTTGCTGATGTAATTTTCATCATTCTGCTAAATTGCCTACATTTCTTACTTTAAAGTTATCTTCAGTGGACTGAATTCATTTACCAGCTAGTAGGCAAAGTGAGAAACATGACCTAATGCCAAGAAGTGACCATTTATGATGGTGCTGGCTTTGATCTGGAGTTTGTTAGACCCAGAGAAGCCATGGTAAAGTTCTGGAATTAGCAGTTTTCCCTACATTTGAAGAGAATTTGTACATGTATCAGTCAATGTTGACTTCCTGAAAATTTTTGACTGCCAGTGAACTGATTTGAATAATGAAAAGTCAAATCATCATGCCTTTGTTCAACCACTCATTGCTCTTACAGACCACAAGAAGACCAAAGTTGTCAAATGAAGAATATTTGTCTTGTGATTTACAACTATACTGGATCCCTTTTTTCCTGTATGGAAATTTTCATAAGTGGTTTGGCAAACGCCTTTAAAATAACTGTGGTATTTGGCAGAAAAAAAGCTGAAGAACTTGGGCCTGCTGTTTCCATTTTAGTTCAACAGTGAGACTTCTCTCTGTGATATGAACCAAGTACAGAATTCATAGTCCAAAGACATAAGTTATTAGAAACAAGTTGCATAAAGAGGAGACATGTGGCTCAACCCACAGAAATTCATTAGACAATGGTTTTCTGAATGCCTGTTCAAGACAATTTGTCAAATCAACTGTTCATTATCATGAAGCCTGATACTGACTGCATATATATATAAATTTACACATCAGTAGCTGTAAAAGTGTTTATATTTATCACACAGTATTGTTCATTAGAGATAGTGGAGTATGTGAATACACATGTTAGCAATTTATACCCACAGAAATCATTCAGTTGTTCACATGGCAGAGGTCTGTGTACTACTAGAAGGAATCCAAATACATACACTTACTTTATCACTTTTTGAAAGGGCAGACAAAGGTCATAAGTGACAACTTCCTGAGTTTTATTTTCTTTTAATTTCAACAGATGTTACCAGAAAACGTACTCAAACTCAAGGCTTTCAAGCCAAAGGCTAATTTCACTGCTATTTCTTATTCATTATTGCTTAAAATTGCCTGTAGGAGGTGAAGTGACATTTTGTGGTTCAGATGCAATCACATGCTGCCCATATGGGACCGACTTCTGAAACACCCAGGTTCAACTTCAGGGAGAATATTAATGGACTGATATCTTCCCTGCCAGACAGTGGTGGCACAGACTACCATGATCTGTTGTGTCCTGAGTATTTCTCCAGACACCCATGCTAACAGACTGTTTCAGGAAGAAGGTGAGGCCATGAGTAAGATATAAGGCAGGGTAGACACGGGAACTAGAAACAGCATGTGAGGACTCAGAATTGGTGGTGGCCTCTGCAACTAACAACCAATTCCCAGTCTCCTTTGAGGATTTCTCTGAGACACAGGGTTACCCTAGAATAGTGTGTTTCATACACAAAAGCTAGACTCATGCCTAGAGGCACAGCCCTGTTGTAGCAAATATGCAGAACAGCAGGAAAGTTCATCTTCAGAATCAATTAATCTCTTTCATGTGTCTTGGGTCCACTGACAATAACGAGTACAACTCTAAGGGGTGCATGGAATGCCTCGTGTTAATTTCAGAATAGTAAGTTATAATGTTTGGTAGGAAGTGATCCTTAGTGAGTTATACTTTGGTTTTGCAAGCTTAATGGGTTGATTTAGCTATGTAAAAATCATCTCTTGCCATATCCTACTGAGGCTATTTGAAAGCACAATGGGCTGAGAGGGAACTGGACATTTTTTTAAGAAGGGAAGTGATGCAAAAGAAATTTGCACTTCTGAGTTCAGTGTTGCAAAACGTTAAAGAGCAAAGCCCTTTACTCAAGGAAATAAAAAATCCTTAGATGTTGCCCTGAGATGCCGTGACAGAAGCACCATGGTATGAATCATCAGGGCATCATATTCAGGCAAACTGTCAGCATCAGTAGAGGTCTTGCAACCTTTCTTACCGAGAGGTTGAAGAAAGGAATTTTGTACCATTTCCCATTGTGCTGAACAAGAATTTGCCTGGAAGCCTTGCTTGACAGATTGGCCCCTATTCCCACTATGATTTGTGCTACTGTGAAACAAGAGTGCCTAATACATGGGCAGTAATATAATGACAGGCTAGCTTCAGTTAGTTTGAAAAATGATACACAGATGAAAGCATGGGCTCTGCTCCACCTTTCATGCTTTTCATATTTGCATTTGGAGCATACACAGGCAGGACCCTGGACAGAATTGACAGACAATTAAAAGGCCACTCAATACAAGGAAGTATATCTGCATGACACATGACCTCTGCTAGCAGACAATATTGTAGGGCATAAAACAACGTCTTGCTATCAACCTGAAGTCTAAGAATTATATTAAGCCTTGCCAAGAGGTTAACTTCTTTGCAGCAGGAGCTTTGTTCTGACTGTGTCTTTCTTATCAAAACTTTAGGTTTTCTTTTTCCTGAGGGAACTCAGTCTTTCAGATTTGGGTCAGGAGTTATAATAAGTAACACAAAGAAATAAACACTATAAAATTCTAGGGGGCAAGTAGGACACATTTCTCAGAATCTAGTTAAAGGAAATCCCATCTTATGTGAACTCTAAGAATGCAAGCATGGTGGATACAAATTGTACTTTAAAAAGGCTGCTTAGAAAAGTAGTAAAATAAAAGATCTTTTTAGATTTTTATAGATCCTAATGGAAAAAAGTAGAAATATGAGTATTTAAAGAGTGTTGTGTTGTGTGGTGATTTAACATGGAGAAATGGATCTTATGAATGTTCTTACTTCCACCTGCTGATCTTGCCTTGTACATTCTAGTGGAAAACCTACAAAATGTATCATTATTGTTATATGTGTAAAATTTGAGATTTAAAAAAGTTATTGCTACACAAAGAGGATGTTTATTTTGGCAAAATGAGAATCTTTGAAACAGTAAAATCATACAATTCATTTCCACCAGATGTTGAGTATCTTTTTTTTGAGTGGGGCTATTTACTGTACAGGAATATAGACAGATGCTTTGTGGCACCTTATTGTTGGATTCCTAGTGTATTTATGTTGCATAAAGGGCATTGCAGAATAATGTTTGCAATGTTCTATGCCAAATGCATTTTGAAATATTTGCAGTATCATAGAACAGATGGAAATTGAAGTAGTGTTCAAGCTCAAATCTGTTTTCTTTGATAGTCTGCTGCAGGGATTGTTTTGAGCAAACTTTCAAAACAAACTTTCTGGATATTTGAAATGTGTAGATATGAATACAGAAAATGAAGTGGAAAATGATTAAAAACATGGAAAATATTCTGATTTTGATTTTACTTGAACTAAACTAAAAGATAAAGTGCTTGAAATGTTGTTAAATCTTTTCTACCAAAGAGTGTTTTTTACACTTGAGTGAATTTTTTCTTCTTGAATCTGTTGTCCAAGCAGAAAATAAAACACTTGAATAATTAGCATGCTTCCAATGTTTGATGGCTTCCACAATTCCCATTTTCGAAGCTGTAGGGCCACATTCAATTTATATGAGGATGAAGTGTACAAAACTGTGAAGGGATAATCTTCCAGAGTTTCAGTTTATTTTGTTATTTTTTGTGGAAATTTTTTGTTCTTATTGTTCATTCATTTTAGGGTTTAATTTGAATCTCTGAAAAGCTTTGTTAAAAAAGCAAGTGAGAAAACAAAAATACCCAGAGAAATGGATTGGTATTTTAATATTCAAACATGAAAGCATAACAATGTAAAAGAAACATTTGTTTTCCAAATGCATCAGTTTTCAATTTGCAAAAACAGTTGAACAAATTAATGCTGAATAAGAATTGTTTCACACCTGTCAAAGATTGTTTACAGTATTTGCCCTCCCCTCTTTTTGTGAGCATCTCCATTTGCATACTAGGTACAAGTTGGCAATGTACGTTAAACCAGGAAAGCAAAAGAGAGAGAAAAAAAGACTTCAATAAGAATAAGAACTATGTAATGTGAGCAGCTACTAAGGGCAGGTTGGACCAGGAAATGTAAGCAGACAGTCTTGAATCTGAGATGAGTGGCAGCTAAATTGTGTTTCCCTGCCATGGTGCCTACAGGTTTGCACCTTTCTATCTAGTAGGAATGAGAATACCATCTTCTATCACCTTTTATGAATGGATGCTTAAGTGACTCTGCCTCTAAGGTATCTGCAAAATATTTGAATTCAAAACTAAAATTGGATAGGGTTGTTTACAAGTCCTAGTTGTTATTGATAGTTATTTCTTGTTAACCACCGTTCAGTAGTAGTGTGACTTTTTGAGCACAATATTATTTGGTGAGCCTTGGGGAAACTGCTTCCAGAGATTATCTTTAAAATAAATGTTAGCAAAGGGGCAGGCAGTACCTCAGAGCATTTCTGGTATTTTATTTTAAGCATTTGCGATTGGGCTTTAGAAATCAAATTTATTAATCGAACTGTGACAATTCATGTTTTCTTCTGTGTCTTCAATCTACCTTCATTTCAGATAATAACGGAAGCTAGATTGCTGCTTTGGGAATGGTAGGAAAAGGCAAAACTATTAATGCTATTTTTAAATTAGAAGGCTAGAAGGTGGAAAGCAGGAACAAGCCTTTATATCAACAACTAACTTGTCCTGAAAAAAGGAGAAAATATAACGAGGAGGCCTATTGATCAGAAAAAGCAGGGAGTGCTTGTACCAAAGAGCAATATCTCTGTGAACCTGGACCTCATGAAACTCACTTCTACATAGTGATGAAATCATCAACTAGAAATTAGAAACAAATAGGTATTATTTTTTAGTTCAATCTTCACACAAGGACACTTTCACCATTTTTAGTATTACATCGCATAAGTGACCAGGATGGCACTGTTTCCCTAATTTGCATTAAACTCTTCATTGTGAATGACACAGAAATGTTCACTGTGGTAGTATTCAGTTAAGAGAAGCAACTCTATGCAGCAAACAACTCTTTAAATAAAATTAGTATAGAGGGTAATAAAAAAGAGAATTCATAGTAATGTTAGCTTTCTTGCCCTACTGAGGAATATAAGATGGTAGTTCATAGTACTGGCCTTTCCTTGGCCTAGAGTATTTCAAAATTTATCTAAAAGGAAATCTATGGGGGATCATTAAGTGAGGCGAGCAAAACTAGGGGAAACATTAAGGCACTTTAAAGCTTCTATGGGAATTTTACTTGGTGAAATTACTTACATACATCTACCTGAAAATTCCTGAGGGAATTTTATCAACATTTCTTCCTCTTTTCCCCTTCAACTGAAATCAAGATCAATTCACAAAGCCTTCCACTACTTGACAAAACAAACAAATGTGTTGACATGATTAGCAGTGTTTAGAACACCAGTTCTAAGAAGCAAGAGGGTCTACAGGCTGTAGCATTAGTCTGTTGAGCCATCAAGTCAGACCCTTTTTCTACCTTTTGGAGACAGAGAGACCCTTAAATTGAATAATTGTCATTTTCCAGCTTTCAGTGAGGCCAGAAATCACTAAAGATCTCATTTAAACTTTCTGTTCTAGTTCTCAAGCAAATTTACAGCAGAGGTCAGTCCTTTTGCAAGATTTCTGGAGGGAATTCTTCATCATAACAGATGGGTTTTTTTTCCCATTGTAGTTTAAACTATCTTCCATCAATTTTTCTTGCCATTTCACCCATCTTATTACAGCCTTCATAGGATAAAAGAACAGTACTAACCATGCCTTTTCTCTGAGTATTGTGCTCAGTATATTATGTAGTTAATATTGATTATAAATCACAGTGAACTCAATGAATGCACTCCTACTTCTGCACCTCTCTCTGACAGCCATTCTTATGCCTTTATCCAGCTTGGAAATAGTATTATTTTTATATTTCTTCTACAGAAAGATTGTGAGTTCAGCTTAGTTTTTTTTTTATGGATATAACAAAATCAGAAATAATTCAGACAACCTATCAAAGCACAAGATTGTGGAAAGTTATTTTCTTCTCATTAAAAAGAGATCAATAAATGCACATTAACCTAATTATCTTAACAATTGAGTTTAGCATGGTCATAGGATTTGACACAGGCAGTGGCGGTGGGTCATGTGCATTTTCAATCTCTTAGTTAAAGATTGAATTACCTTAAACAATCCAAAAATAATAATTTTTAAAAGCAAGTTACATATTGACTTAATGTAAAATAGGTTTTAAGTCTTCATGAATAAATTCTTAAGCTATTATGTGGAGAAAATAGAAACTGGAAAAAAAAAATGTTACTGAAAACAACGATAGTGATGATGAGGAAGAACAATCAAACATATTAAAAGTTTATTTGTTTTTAATAACTTTTTTGTATTAAGTCTAGACCTTACAGAAGGGAACATCTGGCAGGTCTGAAGGATGACAGTCAGTTTGAAAATAATGTGGCTGTGGTGAAGGCAGGCATATTGTCAACCCTCTCCTCCTGCGAAGAACCTGAGTAAAAGTAGCTCGCAGCATGAAAGAATGGAGGATATTTGACATCCTTCTTTTAGAGTCTTGGCAGAGACTATCATGCAAGGTGTGCAGTTCCACCCAGAATCAAACATGTCATGGAGCACTAAACACCTCTTAGATGATAATCTAAACTTTACCTCATCACTGACCTGAGACAGAGCTGAATCATTGTTTCTGAACAAAGTTTTGATTTAACACAAATGTTTTCTGAAGTTATACATGTTCTAGTTTTCCTTATTTTTTTAATGGTTTTGTTGGTTTAAGAACCTCATTCCTTTGCACTGAAATGAAACCAAATTCCCTTCCCCACCTCTTTTGTTTTTCCTCTGACAATGTATAGCACAAAATAATTTTTTCCTTTTGCATTCTGGTTTCAGATTCTAAGGAAAAATGATACAGACACATATAAAGACAAAGTTATAATATCTGTGGCACAATCACAGTGGTTTGTTAATTTTTTTTAAGGGAAAGAAATTCAGAGTAGGTTCTTGAGTGTCAACAGATGTAATTTTAAAGTGGTTCAACCTTCATTTCTGCAGTGCAAGATCTGAATTGCACTTTATGCTGCTAAAACTCTCCATTGCTTCTCCTGTCTTCTTCTTCCCCAGTGCCACAATATGTTTTCATTGTCCTAGCAAATCTTCCCTCTCACCCAGAGATGGTGTTGGATGGCCTAAGATATAAGACTGCATATTTCATTATGAGACCAAGAGCATGAGGTAAGACTAATACAAAGCATGTGTGTGACAACCAGACAGGAAAATGACTTCAAAACAAGAATAATCAGCAGCAGTCTGAGAAATGAGGCTGTACATAGTAGTTTTCATCTGAAGACCTCGGAGCACTTTGCCAAGACAATTAATTAATTTTCACAGCAGTCCTGGGAGTTTATAAATATTACAAACATGTTTTACAGAGGAAGATATGAGTTCCCAGGGCTATCCCACACTCTCAGAATGCCCCAGGGCCTGGTGGCTCCCAGGGGCTGGAAGTAGTGGGGCTCCTCAGGATCAGTCATGGCAGGGACTGGCAGCCAGGAGCAGGATATCTGAGACACATAGCAGCAGTCTCAGCCTCAGGCACTCACTGGACACCTCCCAGGGGATGAGACAGCTCTTGGAGCTTGTGCTCTTCCCACCCTTAGTGAGGACTTTGCAGACTTCATCATGTGGCTTCAGTCAATATATGAACTATGTAGCATAACTAGAAATTTGCCCATGGTTTTGTAGAATGTCACTGGTAGGCACTTCTTTCACTCTTTCAAAACAAAAAACAACACCCAAGATTATTCATAGTGATGACAAATCAGACTATCATATCCTTTAAATTATAGTCAGTTATTTTTTAAGTGCATGTGTTACTTGAGTTAATTATTAAATGTGAATGTTGTCAATGTAATCCATCCCCAGAAAAAAAAATCCTTAGGTTTTAAAATAAAATTTCCTCTCATCATTTATGCTATTATTTGAAAAAATCCTGGCAATATTTATCCTAAGTATACTTAATAGCTATACTAATTTTCTTAGTTTTATTGTGATTTTGAGTAACTATGATACCTACATTGTCATGTATCTAAAGGAGAAGTTAAATAGTTGGAAACTTTTTTTGTGTGGACTTTCCGTTTGCTAGTCTTATTATATCAGTGTGCCCAGAAAAATTCCTTACTAATAAAATTGCCTGGTACAAAAATGCCATGTCCAGTAATGCTCTTTCTTTTATCTGTGTGTGTACGCAGTACTTCTCAGAAACCCCTTGATGACTGTGCCCTCATCTGTAAAATATACAGCGTAGAAGCACAAGAGTGCTTTTAGCACTAACAGGATACACCTTCTATTTGTCTCTCTCCAAAATGAATTCAGGAGATCAGAAATTTCAAAAAGTTGTCTGTCAAAAATATCCATTAAAGACAAAAGAGTGATACACCTTCCTTTCAGAGTGTCTACTTCCTCTCTAAGAATTTTCTTGTTCAGATAATTAAAACATAAATATAAAAGTGAATGTACTGTGTTTGACTGTATATTGTATAAACCACACAAGTACAGTGAATTCAACAATATAGGGAAACTGAGAAAATGAAACTATTTCAGTGAGAACAGTGTAGTGCTTCTAGTGTCATTTGTTTTTTATTATTGTTCCATTTACTATGTATGTGTGATTTATTTGAAAATTAGCGTCTCTCCTCAAACTGTTAAATATTATCTGAAAGAATCCTTTTTAACTTCTAATAATAGTAAAGGCCCCTTTCCTTCTATCTTTATTCTTACTGGAAAAAGTTAATTTTTTTAATTCTTCCATAATCCAAGCTTTTCATATTATGTAGTGGTTTCTGGATCATAGAAAAAAAATTCTTGTTAAGAATACTTTGGGAAATTATTAGGTTTCATTCTTAAATTTATATGAAGGACAAAATTTGTAAGAACAGTTTCTTAAAACTGACAACGTTAGAAATATCATATTAGAGTACATTATATCGTAATAAAGTGTAACTGAATATTGTTGGTAACAACATACAGGCTTTACTTTCTAATGATACTACTGCTGTGTCAACTTCAGAATGTGTTAGGAAAAGTAATAGACAAAAGAAATGAAAAAATTATACACTGCTGGTTTATATTCTTTTTTTCCTTTCATTATCTTTTATTAAGAATTGTGGATGCAAGAAAGAATTTCATGCCAATTTTATTTGCACTTCATGGAATTAATTATGAAAAAACATATGGTATACTCTCTTAATATCACTATCTATAGATATATTTAACTTTTGATAGTTAATCTGGAAGGGTGATAAAGGATATAGTCATTTATATGACTGAAATTGACTTCTCTGGTTTTCTTCATTGATTAGTAGTACAATATGAAGCAATATTTACTTTCTCTACAAGGAACAACGAGAATTTTTGCTTCAGTAAAAAGACTGAGGTAAAGGCAAAGCCCATCTTATTTGTCTTTGTAAAGCAACAGTTGCATTTTTCAAATTAATGTGTATGTAGTGCCGCAGAATATGTTCTTTTTTTCCTAAATAAACCCCAGCAGGTTCAGACTGTGTCCATAAAATTTAAATGTTGACCAACTGTTAGTTTGTAAATTGACATTCCTGGGAGGAAGGGAGGTGAAACACTCAATTAGAAAATGGATCAGCCCCTCAGTTGTCACAAGGAAGAATAGCTTTCCATTAGTTCATATTCTCTGAAAGTCTGGCACAGTCATCTGAGTAGAAAAGGAGAAATATTTAAAATTAATTTTGGTATTTGTAATAGGTCCAGTTTGAAAGCTCACATCTTCATATAGGTCAGCATTTATGGTGATTCAGTGAGTCAGCAATGCTGAGGATGAAGAATGGGTTGGCAGGGCTGATGGGATTAGAATGGAGCCAGAAGGGCAGAACTGCATCCTTTAAAATTCACAGGTGAGCCATCTTCACGAGTAAAAATTCGATCTATGTATTGGACATAATTGGTAGAGTTTGGGTAGGTAGCAGGGTGATGTTGGTCCCAGTCAAACCTGGTTCCAGATGGCTCAGCAATGAATGGAAACAGCCTATTGGACACCAGAACTTCAACCCATCTGATGATCACATGGCACCTCTGCTCAGACCTATTTGAGGGAGAGTAGTAGCTGTTAGACACAAGAGATCCAAGAGAAGACACCTGAGGAAACACAAAATTCAGTAATAATGAAATATTGTGCAAAGCAACTTTTAAAATAAATCATTCTGATGAACCTTTGGGCTTTCTTCAGGAAGCTGCTGATTAACTATGATACAGATAGTTTTTTAATTTTGCTTCTCTATCAGAGTCATATCTTGGAAAATGTAACTGTGGTGCAGAGCCCATGTTCTGAACATATGAAAGTTTAAATCTTTCTCTCACAGAATCCTTCAGACAAAATTGTGCTTATTTGCAGCTGTCATTTATACATGGTATTTGTAAGAAAAGGCAAACAAAGCACTCTGATTTCAAGCTACTCTATGGCAGTAACAACATATACAGTAAAACCCTTCAGAGTACTTACTAGATTCTGAAAATTGTTATTAGAAGGATTTGATACTGAATGATGTCTAGAGGCCTCCTTGAAGTCTATAGTTTACAAAGGCAATGGAATTCCCACTATAGTCTGTGGACCGTAGACAGAGGCATTAAAACTCTGCTTACTTCTCTAACAGGGTCAACATGAACCTAGAATCACTGGCTAATATCCGCAACACACTTTGAGCTCCCCACATAGAATGAACATAGCAGTTCTAAGTATTTATTTTTGTCAATAGGGAATATTTTTTACTTTGATTTCAGTGTCCACATCTTTTAGGCTCCCATATTTTTCCAGAACTCAATTAGATCTCAGTAGGTATTTCCTGAGAAAATCTTTTAAATGAGTAGAACAAAAAAATAAACTTGGTTACTTGTACATAAACCAGGCTTCTCTATCTGTGCCAGTGATACTGTACTGTGACTATGGTGTCATAAACACTAACAGAGAAAAAAAGCTGGAGCACAGATCGTTAAATAATCTTTAGAAACCAATTAAGCAAAGTTTGTCAAACCAAAGAGGCCCTAACCTTCAGGGAGAGCTAATAGTTTTATTTCAAAGACAAAGTTACAGCTTAGTGTAGGGCCTCTGCAACGCATCCAGCTCTTGTTGAAATAACCTACTTATAAAATGGCAGGATTGTTTTATTTCTCTTTTTAGTTTTGTTTCACTAATATTTTATTTTAGTTAAAATTTTGCTTGGCTAACATGACAATGTGTGTGTGTTTAATTTCTCCAGTGCTGTAGATATAAACTTTCTTCCAGCTAATATCACAAAATGTAACAAGGAGTTAAGTTGGAGTCTCAAAGTCTGCAGTTCGTAACTTGACATCCTGTCTTTGCAGAGTCCACTCTGCAGCTGACACAAAGCTCTATTTAATGTGCTGCCAATCACTTCTAGGCAAGTACAGTACCGTAAATCCTTGAGTACTCTTTCAAAATGATTTTGTTTATATCTTTTTCCATTTAATCTGTTTTTCTCTCACCACACAGTGACGTGTAAATCCAAATAAAATTGCCAGCATTGGCTCCAGGAAAAAAGTTATCCTTTAAATTGCTTTTATCTTCTCTTATATACGTCTTCTAGGAAGAAACCAGCTTGCTAAGGTATAAGAAAGAGGCTATGAATTCTCTCTTCAAATAATCAGAAATGTACTGTTAAATATATATTACTAATGCAGATTTGAAGGACTAAGGTTCACAGATAGTTAACAGACGAGTTTAGCTACAGCTAATAGTATCAGTAGCTCAGTTGTACTTGATTATTTGTCTAATACCTTAGCTGAGCTTTTTCTTACCCATCCTCAGTTGTTCCTTACTCATTCAGCTTTGCTGATACCCACATGGGCTGTTCACTCCATTCAGTCTTCATCAAACCCAGCTCTCCTGGTTCTTCTTCCAGCATTTTGTGACCCACTCGTATCATCCTTGGTATTATCCTTTCTCAGACTCTCATCTTCAACCTTTCTGTGCCTTCTTATAATCTCTCAGCTTCCTATGCTGTGCCTTCTCTTCCTGGTTCTTTTTTTGGTTTTGTTTTTTTTTTTCAGTGATATCAGCAAGGCTTTTTTGCACTTTATGCTTTTAGTTCTTTCTGCAGGTCTGTCCCATCATTGCCATTTGCAGTGTCTAGATCCTAGGCTTTTGCTCTCAGAAAGAAGCAAATGCCTGCAACTATCGCACCTATGCTGCCTTTCTTCACCTTATACTCAGTCTCCTGTTCCTCAGGTCTATATTCATCCTAGGTAAACAAATCTAATTTGGACCCTACATGGACATACTGAACTGCTGTAACACCATTCTTCAAACCCCTTCATACCTTCTGCTTCCATTTTTTTTCCTTCACAGTATCCTATCTCCTTTCTCTCTCCCACTAGTTCAAATACGTCCACTCTAATCTTCTCTGTCTTTCCTGATGGCATCTTACAATATAGGACCACACAGTGCACTACTGTTCAGCAAAACCAGTGCTGTTCAGCAAAATGAATGATGTTCAGCAAAATGGTTCAGTTTTTCTTTTCATAGGAAGAAGTCTGCTTGACTCTGCTTTATTCTACAAACTTTGACTTTTCTTTTTCAGTGTGCTCGCTGAGAAAGTTTGCAATTGCTGTTCAGTATTAATTTCTAATCATATTCTATACATTTCCCAATCCACTTCTGCATCTTCAGTGCAATTTAAATTGCTTTCTCCTAATTCTCTAAGTACCTTCTCAAATCCAAATCTCTGCAACAGTACATACTGACTGATTTATTGTCTTGTCTTGACAGAGATAGAACATTTTCTCCTTGTAAGGACTTGATTTCGTCTTTAGTCTGGTTTTCATCTTTCCTTTTTTACTGGTATTCTCTCTTTGAATAGTCTTTATCACCTCCTACAGGTTTGTGAGAGTGCCACAAAGTCCAACTTCTGTTTCATTTTCAACAACAGTAAGGGTGACTGGAGCAAGGACCTGCCTCTCTCTGTGATAATGGTTGCTCTCTGTGTCTCTTCATCCCATGAGTTTGATATCCTGTGAGCTGCAGCCCAGAGAGGAAGGGGAATAATGGAGCAGCATCAGACATGAGATCTGATCTAGATACCAGGATTCCTTCCTTATATTATATATATTTCTTATAACACTATTCTCAGCTGCAGAGTCTTAATCAAAAAGCAATTATAGAATATATTTTGAAAACAAACCCCAGCATGTCTCCTTCGACCAAATGAAATGCTGGCTTACCTCTTAAGAACCCTCATCAATTAGCACCTGCTAGCTCAGTGCTACCACAGTGCTACTCACCTGCTACCACAGTGGAGGTCTTCTATCTTTTATAATGGACATAAGCAATGTCTCCATGATGGCCATGATTTCCAGCCCTATTATTAAGTTCAATTTTGTCATGGCTCTCGACATTGTTGTGAAAATTATGTTTATGCCCAGCAGATTCTCTGCGATACACTATTTCCTGTACATTCACAATTCTCAAGCCCATTCTGCTGATTGAATTTGCATATATGCACTGTTTCAGTATTATTTTCTTCTGGTTCTGAGATCATCAGCTAAAATCCACCCAGAGTGCCCCTGTGCGTATTTTTTCTATTTTCATCATACAACAAATATTAATTTCATTATTATATTCAACATTCTTGACATCTTTGTCTCTAATATGGAGAGGGATGGACTTGATGGATGGTCCACTTGTTGGATAAGAAATTAGCTGGATGGTTGCACTTAAAAAGTAGTGGGCAATAGTTTGATGGTCCAGTATGGATCAGTGATGAGTTGTGTTCCTCAAGGATCGGTATTGGGATTGGCACTGTTCAACATCTTTGTTGGTGACATAGACAGTGGGATTGAGTGCACCCTCAGCAAGTTTGCTGACAACACTAAGCTATATGGCTCAATTGACACACTGAAGGGAAGGGATGCTATCCAGAGGGACCTTGACACACTTGAGAGGTGGGCTAGTGCCAACCTCATGAAGTTCAATAAGGCCAAGTACAATGTCCTGCACCTGAGTCGGGGCAGTCCCAAGCACAAATACAGGCTGGGTAGAGAATGGATTGAGAGCAGCCTTGAGGCGAAGGACTTGTGGGTATTGATTGACAAAAAGCTCAACATGGCCAGCAGTGTGTGCTCACAGCCCAGATAGCAAACTGTATGCTGTGCTGCCTCAAAATGCGCATGGTCAGCAGGTTGAAGAAGGTCATCTTCCCCCACTGCTCCACTATCATGAGACCCCCCCCCACCTGGAATACTGCATCCAGCTCTGGGGTCACCCTGCTTGAGTAAGTCCAGATGAGGGTCACGAAGACAATGAGAGTGCTGGAGCACCTCTACTATGGAGACAGGCTGAGAGAGTTGGGCTTATTCAGGCTGGAGGAAGAAGGCTCTGCGGAGAGATTATAACAGTCTTCTAGTACCTAATGGATGCCTAACAGAAATCAAGAGAGGGACATTTTACAAGGGTATGTAGTGAAAGGACAAGGGGAATGGCTTCAAACTGAAAGATAGTAGATTTAGAATAGATATAACAAAGAAATTCCTTATTGTGAGGGTGGTGAGCCACTGAAACAGGTTGTCCAGAGAAGTTGTGGCTGCTTCATCCCTGGCAGTGTTCTAGGCCAGGTTGGATGGGGCTTTGAGCAACCTGGTCTAGTGAAAGGTGTCCCAGCACATGGCAGGGGGGGTTGGAATAGATGATCTTTAAGGTCCCTTCCAACTCAAACCATTCCAGCCGCTACATCCAATGAGCTGGTTTCATCTGGGGTTTGGCTCAGAAGCCTCTATACAAATGCCCGTAGTATGGAGAACAAACAAGAGGAATTAGAGATGTGTACGTCTACGGGGGTATGATGTAATAGGTATCACAGAAACATGGTGGGATGGCTCCTATGACTGGAGTGTTGGAATGGAA
>JANHGB010000899.1:0-13602 GCA_026283785.1 Coracopsis vasa | reverse complement strand
AGCCACAAATCCTTTCTGCAACAGCCTGCATAAACAGGAAGTGCTGTCACATTGCTCAGGAATTTCTTGTAGTCATAAACCTGCCTGTTCATGTTGTTTGGAAAACACTTACATTATTAGTTTTCCAGATACCGTGTCCTTTTTATTTGTGGGAAGAGAGTGGCTGTCCTGTCTGGCAGGCTTCAAACTGCTAAGCATGGCTTTTGGTCTGTCTCTGTGGAGGCATTTTCCCCTTGTGACTATAGATCTGTCTCCTTTCTATTTAAGCTCCTGGGGATATTACGTCTTTTTTGATGACAGAAGCTCGGCAGCATAACACTGAAATCCGAATGGCTGTTAGCAAAGTGGTGGATAAGATGGATCATCTGGCTGCCAAGGTAATGTATGCACAGGCAGGTTGGTTAGTGATGGTACTGCTTGGTCTTCAGGTGTAGTCTGAGGAGCTGGCTCTGTTTAAATGCTGTATTAAGTTTGTAGGTGATGTTAGTAACAGTGAAAACTCCAATGTTACCAGACCTTGAGGCAGTAATAATTCAGCTACTGTGAAAAAGCTAAGCCTGGGCTTGGGGAAAGGTATTGTCACTGTCTTTAATATCATACGGCACATTGTGTTTGGGGAGATCCACCGCCCTTCAGGAGGTGTCACAGTAGATACAGTAGTGTATACCCTGCAGCTGATGAGCAGTGGATTTTTGTGGATGTCTGACTCTGATCTACACCCATAGATACGTTTCCTCTGGTTTAAGAATGGCTTATCCCTGCAGGTGGAGGAGTTGAGGAAACAAAGTGCTGGTAACAGCTCACTCCTGCCTGGTATCTCCTCTGTTACTATGGAAGCTTCTATGATCATGAGCAATATCCAACGCATAATCCAGGTGAGTGTGGCCAGCCTTATTTGACTGCTTCCATAAGGAACTGCAGCCCACTGGTACACCTAATGGGGGTAGCTCTACTGGTTTGGCCTAAATGTCCATCTTCCCAAGTGTTCTATCTTTGCATGGCCAAAACCAGCTGCCTAGGTAAGAGCATGAGATACACAATGATTTCCACCCCTCTCCCTCCTAGAAGTGCTCTGCTCAGCAGTTTGTGGTTTGGGTGCTTTCCCAGCCAGAGTTGATACACTGGTATTTAATAGGCCTTGGCAAAAGGTTCATGTGAGAGAAATTCAGCCTCTGCTTAAACCTTTATGGACTTAACCCACAGCGTCCTGCAGCTGTCCTCACAGGTGGAGTACTATGTTGCAAAAACCACCTACTTCTGTTTTTCACTACTTAGTGTTATGCTTTGTAGTTTTCCAGGAATCAGCTTTACAATCTTGTGTTTTGTGGGTGAAAAAGTCAACCAGAAACAGTGTTCTCTAGAATGTGGTTTGGCAACCACTGTCCCATGCCAGGATTCCTGCTAAATGCAGCATAATGCCTTCCAGTGGTGCAACCACAGAAGGTGGTATCTCACCACTGTATTGCATTTGTACAAAACAAAGGTTTAGGTACTGCTGCAGGGAAGTCTGAGTAAGATGAATATTCATGCTGGGCTATGCTTTAGGAGAATGAGAGGCTGAAGCAAGAGATATTTGAGAAGAGCAGTCGGATCGAGGAGCAGAATGAGAAGATCAGCGAGTTGATTGAGCGGAATCAGAGGTAAGGAGTGGGAGGGTGCAGCCTGTGCGTTTGCAAAGACTATCTATCTAGTTTACACTTGGTTAGGCATAACCAGGAGTGGTGCTCTTTAGAGTAGAGACATGTTCTGATCTATTTAATTACGTTGTTTAAGGCATTAAAAGTGTGGGGTCTTGTCCCCCCCCTCCCTGGACAGCGTATCTCCAAAACTGGTTTACTGTGTAAACAGGGATGTGTAAAAGGGGGTAAAACCTCATGAGTACGCTTACTCTGCTTCTGGGAGTTTTTACTTTTGCTAGCTTTTTAGCAAGGTGGAAGAAATTGTAAATGTGGTGTCCCTACTTCCACTGGGTGTGTGTTCCATTTGGTTAAAGAAGGGGAATAACTTGTTTAAGGAGATGGCAGAGATCAGTGGATATCAGGTTATCACAACTCTTGACTGTGTGGTAGGAACATGAGAGTCATTAGAGAAGTAAAGCAGGCATCCAAACGGATACAAAATCTGCTGTGCCAGGCACACCCAATCCACCCTTTTGAGATCTGGTCCTTAGTGCAGGCCACCATGCAAAATAGTCTGGGACTTTTCATGAAGAAAACTGATGTGTAATACCATGTTTTCTCTCTGAACCTTTTGCTCCAAATCATGTGTTTACATAAATGCTCATCCAGTCTTCCCCCATTCACAGATACGTCGAGCAAAGTAACTTGCTAATGGAGCAGAGGAACCATTCCCTGCAAACAACAACTGAAAACACACAGGCAAGAGTGCTGCATGCAGAGCAGGAGAAGGTAATGGTGACAATGAGCAGAGCCATCAATCTCCGGCTGCAACCAGGAGAGGGGCTACTGGTGGCACTAAAATGTGCTAAAGCCTTGTTAGTGAAGGCTTAAGTCAGTTCTCTTACAAGACAAATGTAGTTCTGGACTTACGTTTTGAAAGCTGTTCTGAGAAACGCTTTGTATTCATGACAAAGTCAGCACAGAGGATATAAATGGTGATCTTTATGCTGTCATAGCCTTCATATTCATATCTTACAGGGAGGTGTCTGATTTATTGTTGACTTTGTGGGTATATGTCCAACATGTTGAGGAATTGTGTATCACAGGGCTTTGTATTTAAGTGACATAGACTGAATGTAGCTGTAAGAAAAAGTGCTTCCTACTGAAGTTTCCTCATTGCACTTTTGCACTTTTGTTTTTTAATACTAATATTCAAGAACTGTTTGTTTCTACCAGTAATATGTTGTGCTTTTGTGAAAGGGGCTATTGGGAAATAGCTTTCAAATCACTTAAATGCACTTGTGCATGGCTGCATATCCTGTAATGTCCACTTAGGACAGCCTAGCGCAGGCTGGCTTTGAGGTCAGTAATTGCATGGTGTCTTCTATGCTTTCTCAAGCACTGGCTTCTTAAATAACACCAAGTTCAGTCTTGCACTGTGTTCCCCTGCTGAACTGTGCATTTCTCCAATTCAAATGTAAGATGATAAATGCTTGCTCTGCATGAGAACCATGACAAAGTGCAGCTTCCCAGGGTGTGCCAGCAAGTGTGCTAAAGAACAGCACAATACATGGCTGATAACTGTGTGCTGGTGTGAGCAGGCAGTGAAGGAGGATTCTGTTCTAACACTGGGAGCCCAGGGAGCCAGCTGTACCTGTAATAATGTAGTGAGAGATTCTAACCAGGAGGAAGTCAGATTGAAGTAATAAATAAAATCCCTTCTGTCAGTGAGCACAACATCCAGCTTGTGCAGCAGCCTGGGGAGGAAGTATTTTGGGAAATATAAGATGATCTCCAGGAATCTTTTGGGCATCATCTTCAATAGGACTCCACTTGATCCAGCAGTCACTGCCTGGGTAAGAATACTGTTACATGAAGAGACTTCAGGCTGCACCAGCAAAGCCATGACTTGCATTGGGTGATTTCCCCTACTTTTGTAAGAGTACTGACTGTAAATGTGACAGCTTATTCCTTCCTCTTCCGTTTATCTAAGCTAGCTTGCTCTGTGACTGCAGTTCCAGAGATAACCATGGACAGACAGAATCAGGGAAGAGAGTTTTAAGCTATCTTATCTGTTCTTTAATTAAAAATAGGGACTCACCACTTATTTTGTGATACAGGCCAGGCATCTGTGCCCAGGATCACTGAGAAGAGGTATTAGTAGCTTGCTGCTTTTTGGTGTTAGGTCTTCGACCCTGGCAGAGCACATCACAGCTTTAGATGAAGGCTTTGTGTCCCATAATGACAGCAATACCCCACAATCTCCACTGCAGGGAAATGGTAGTCGCAAGTAGGACCCACTGCTCCTACATCTGCAGTGTGGAATGTGCCTTTAGTTTCTTTCTTTTCAAGCCAGGCTTCACTACCTTTTTCTGTCAAAGCTTTTACAGTTCTTGGAATAATTTAAAGGCTTCTCTGGCATGTCTTAGGCTCCTGCAATGAAGCACTTTGCTTTTCTGATGATGATTAATGCCTCTGCCTTGCAAGTTGTTTTCTTAACTCTCCCTGTTTCCTGTCACTGCTTTCTCTTCCCAGCACATGCTGCCAGTGGATCGGGGCTGGGACCAGGTGAGGTAGTGTGTCTGCTGACTGTGTAGGCCATAGATAACTGTGCGCTGGGTAGTGCCAGCCCAGCTTCCTTTTACATAGCTAGAAGCTGATTGGCATCAGAAGAATTGCCTCAGATCTTGAGTTAGCATGGATCTTCCACCTGGAAAAAGGCTTTGGAAAAGGGCTTTCTAACTGGCAGTGTAGCCACTGGCCCCCTCTTTCTTGGGGAGCCCTTTGCAAAGAACTTTGGCACATTGCTGCTTGTTTTACCTCCCCCATGGGAGAAATAGGACATGATCATGTAATTATCAGAGCAGATACAGATCATGTAAGATTCTTGGTACCGAAAGCTGGAGACTGGAGCTGAGCTTGTATAGATATGAAGCATTCACTGCAGAAACTGAAGTCTAGTAACAGTTCCTGGCATAGGATTTCCTTTTTTATTTTCTTTATTTGCCATTAAAGATAAGTGTTAAAATAACCTTTAGATACGCCACGGGGTTTGGTTTTGGTTTTAGCATGCTAGGAGTTAGCGTCTTGAACTGCAGTGAGACGTATGGAAACTTAAGAGGAAAGCAGATCTGTCCCTGAAATACTGCCTCCTCTTTAAAATGAATGGCGTGGTATTCCCGCCCTCAAGGTCAGTGCATATTCATCCTCACCATAGTTGGAACAATTTTGCTCACAGCTCTTCTGTGCCTGAAGGTGGTGGTCGTAGTATGAAGAGAAACACTCTAGTTCTTTTACTGGGGATAAAGCAGAGAGAAACTCCAGTGCTCCTGACCTTACCAGTTCTAAGAATGTGAAAGCCTGTTGGGAATCTGGTTGTAGGCATAGAGAGAGAAGCTGTTTGGGTATTCCCTGCAGCAGGCGAGGTTTTCTGATGGGTGTAGTTCTGTCTTTGCAGAGCATCCTCTGAATTTCCTGTGTCATGCAACAAGATTGGGAACGTGACTTTGTCTTGATGCCTTGAGCCTCTCCTAACAGATTGTTTACAAGTTGTCTGACAAGCTGTGGTAATACCTGGTTTTACTGAGTCACTGACTGAGCAATATTAAATCTAAACAAGTCAACAAATTACCTTGAGATCTGTGCTCCAGAATGCCAGCCCTGCCCGTGCGGGCACCTCAAGGTGTCTACGTGCCAAGTGCTCTGGAGGGAAGGTGCTCTTGTGGCTGGAACAAGCCTGTGTTTTGTGTGGCTTTTCAGTCATTTGTAAGCTTATTGAAGATAATTACATGTTGGAGCCCAGGCTTTTACTTGAACAGATGTTGTCATAGCCTGAAAACTCTGGGCAGAGCCACCAGGCACTGCTGCTAGTCTTTAAAAACACATATAAGCTTTTCAAGGAAGACTCCCTGAGTTGACCTGGTGTGGTGATAAGGTTGGTGCTGGCCCTGTGCAACTTCCTGATCAGTCTGGACAGCTTACAGGCAAACACAGTAACATGGCAAAAGAAGTTATTGTTACATCTTCAATTTGGAGGTGCCTGTGAGGTGCTGGATCAGCACTTCCCTGAGCACATCTCCAGTGCCTTGTCAGCTCTTGCTGCGAGAACAGTTGTGGTTGTCTCCTCACACAGATCCATTCTTTTCTCCTTCCTTGCTCCATTTTGTACAGGCCAAAGTTGCAGAGGAGTTGGCAGCTGCCACAGCACAGGTTTCCCAGCTGCAGCTGGAGCTGACTGCACACCAGAAGAAGGAGATGGACCTGCGGAAGCAGCTCTCTGCTGCCCTGCAGGAGGCTGAGCGGCACGAGATGCAGCTCAACAAGCTGCAGGCACAGTTAGCAGGTGAGGCTTCCTGTGCCTGCTCCAGCAGAGCTCCTTTGTCATTGGTTTTCCTCTTTTGTAAGCCATAGGCTTTTCCTTTCTTCTGGAGTACCTATTCCTGGTTTTCCTAGGGTCAGTCACAGAGTACTGAAGGAGTATCCTCCTTGCATCCTTGATGCATTGAAGCTTACGTGCATCCTTGTTAGCGCTAAAAGCAAAGTGGGCCGAGTCAAATGAACAAGATCATGCTGTGACAGGGATGTCTTTTGCAGAAGCAATCTCTTGGTATTACTGACTGACATCTTGTAGAGGAACTGAAATGTTCCAGTGGTTGAAAAGTGAAGATAAAACGTGAGGTATAAGCACTGCCATGTCACAGAAGGTGTTCCTCATCAGTCTAGTCTGGGTTCAGGTGCAAGCTGTGTTGTTGATCTCATTGTGCAAGACACTGTTCCTTCCCCTCAGCCCCAAATGCATTCACCTGAAATGTATGTAGTGCTAAAACCCACAGTAAATTGTATTTTTCAGAGCTCCAGGAGGCCTCTGAGGACACTCAGACCAGATTCAAAGCTGAGAAGCAGAGCCGCAAACAGCTGGACATGAAGATCTCGGCACTGGAAGAAGAGCTCACGGACCTGAAAGTGGAGAAGGAGACCCTTGAAAGGGTATGTCCTGTGCCAGTATCCCAGAGATACAGAGAGGGCTTCAGTTTGCTGAAATATAACCCAACATTCTTGTATGTTAGAATCATAATTCTATGATAATAACATGATTCTATGATCTTAAGGTGCTTTCCAACCCTAACCAGTCTATGATTCTGTGTAAATATCCAAGTTGGGTAAATCTTGACTCATCAGCAGGAAGGATCCCTGGTTGGATCCTTTGTGCTTATGTGGGTTCTTTGGTTTCTTTTTTAATATCTTAGCCAGTAATGTGTCAACCTTCCTACCTTTAAAACAATATCTCCTTGATTTTAAAGTGATAAGATTCCCTGCTCAAAGCAGCTCTTTCTGCACGAGGAAGAGAAGCTTCTTGGGTGCAGTGTGGCCTATTCTATGTCCTGTTCTGTACTGCAGAATCTTGCAGAGAGGAAGAAGAAATCCTTGTCAGAGAGAGCTCAGGCAGAGGAGGAGATGGAAGAAGTCCGCAGATCCTACCAGCAGGAGCTGGACAAGCTTCGCCAGCTGCTGAAAAAGGCACGGACTTCGACTGACCAGGCAGCAGCAGAGCAGGTGAGGAGCCAGGGGAGCTTCAACAAGTGTCTGGAAGCCTTGTAGGAACTTACTGTTTCCTACCTATTGTGTAAGAGACACTGTGAGTGCACTATGGTGCAAGAGACCTATGGTAGGGAATAATCGTATAAATGCTCAGGTAGTGGAAGAATAAAAACGTTATTGCCGTGATTTTAGGGGTTAACTTTAACACAGGGTTCACTTTGTTGTCTTTCTAAAATATCTTTGCTGGTGTTTGGCCCTGTTTCTGACTCTTGCCTTTCTAAGGCAGTTCCTGATTTGGGTGAGCAGGAAGGCTGCAAGGTCCCAGTTGTTCTCCGACTCAAATCCCAGGCCACTGAGATGGCTGCAGAGCTTTGCTGCAGCATTGATGCAGGCTGGCAGGCAGCATCAGATGTAGGCTGTGTTAAAGAGTGTCAAACTGAGGAAAGCAGAGGCACCAAATTGAGCTCATAGTAGAGACAAAAGTACAGGACTGCTGATGAGTGAAAGACTGCTTAGAAATATGCCAAGAGATCTGAAATGGGAGTGAGAGCTTCAGGTCAGCCTGAGGGATTGTGGCTGGAATTGAGCTGAGGATTGGGCAGGAGCTGGTGATGGCTGCAGGGCTGCCATCTGCATGTAGGTGTTGTCCAGCCTCAAGCTTTCAGCCACTTCTTGTGCAAATACCCATTGTGTGTGTGTGTTCCTAATGATTTCTCTTACTTGATGGGCAGCTGTCACTCATCCAGGCAGAGCTGGAATCCCAGTGGGAAGCTAAATGTGAACGTACGCTGGCGTCAGCCAAAGAGCAGCACATGAGACAGTACCAGGAGGTGTGTGAGCAGAGAGATTCCCTGCAGCAGCAGGTGTCCCAGCTGGAAGAGAAGGTAAAGGGGCTGAAATGTAATACCAAATAACCAGTAACCAGCATCTCCCACCTAAGTGCAGCTTGACTTTAACTTCTTGACTATTATGGAATTTGGTCTTGTCCATGGGATGTCTGTGTTGCATCTGTTCCATTGGGTTGGTGGGCCAGTGAATCTGCTGCTGCAGTTCTAAATGAGGGAGAGCTGAGATGCTTTTAGTCTGAGACTGACATCAACAATCTCTTCTGCTTTTCTGCACTGATCTCTGGGTTGGAGCAGAAAGTGGGTTTTGAGGTGGGTGACACTGAAGGGGCTGTAACTGATGGGCTCTAGTTCTTGTGTTTCAGCTTGCGGCTCTAAAGCACGCAAAAAAAGCAGAAGAGCAAAAATTGTCTGAATTCCAGCAACGTTTGGAGCAACTGGAGCCTATCAAAGAGAAGGTAAAGGGAGTAACACAGCAGCTGAATGTGAACCGGAGTGCAGTAATTGCTAACCTCGGGCTTTCGGTGTCCAGAATAACAAGAACATGGGAGGGGAAGGAATAACTTCACATTGCTTCCAGCAAACCAGAACAGGTCCAGTGATGAGACCTGGCCCTCATTTCTCTGGGATTTCAGTAATGCTGTGCCTGTTCTTGGTGTTACTTAAAGATCTATTGACACAGTTGGGGACCTCCAAGGTTTTGGCTTGGTTGGGTGTATTTTGGTGCTGTTACTTTCAGCAACTCTCTATCAAAGCCCTGCTTAAAACTTCACTCAGCAATTTACCCCCTTTACAAGAAGCTGGTTACAGGTAACCCACCCGTGATGAGATTCACTGTGGTGGTGTCTGAGAGCTGTTCTAACTTCAGTTTCCCTTTGGCAGTGTTCAACCTTGCAGTCTGATATTGTGGCACTGAAGGCTCACTATGAAGAACGCATCCAGGACCTGGAGAAGGATCAGGCTGGATCTTCACCTGCAGACTTCACAGAAGAAGTGAGCTTCACTATCCAGTATTTCTTACTAAACAAATGTATTTACCTTGAATGATTTCTCTCTGAGCAGAGATAAGAAAGAAAAACATTGTTTTCTCCACAGAAGCACTACGATTCTAGTAGCAGGGTCTATAGAGGAAGAAAGGATGGGATCTTCCTACTGCCACTTGGTTGCTCAATTTTATTTTGTACAGTAAGACTTAAGATTTGAGGTTTAGATTAAAAAATTGAAGGAATAATTAAGAAGTAAGTGTCAGTCTGCCTTGGGTTTGTGCAGCCTCAGTTCTGGAGGGAAGGGTTTGGTGTGTATGTAATGGTTCTGAGTTAAGGTGACATGATGTATTCTGCTTTGTTATGGGAACTTCTGATTTGGAAAGTAGCTTCTTTGAAAACCGTGTGTGTGTTTGGATTTGTTGTTCCTTCACCTAGGGAAGGATCTGCTGTTGAAGCCAGTGCTTCACAGGTTCATGAATTGCATCTTTGTTTCCTGTCTTGCTCTTTTCCAGGTAAAGAAGATAATGAATGGGGTATTTCAATCTCTTCGGGGTGAATTTGAGCTGGAGGAGACGTACAGCGGCAGGACAGTTCTGGGTGTTGTCATGAACACTATTAAGGTACAACAGTGCTAAGAGGCACGAGGTGATCAATGGGAGAGAACAAGTCTTAGGCCAAACCCACAAATTTATGTTGTGGGGCTGAAATAACTGAAGTAGAAATCTGTGAGTGGCAAAGCAGCCCAGTAGTAGAAGGTCCAGGGCTCTGTAATGGTTTGTGTTCAGGATATAACCTGTGTTCTCTCTACTCACATTTTTCAGACTGTAACACTGCAGCTACTCAACAGGCAGCAGGAGAAACCAGATCAGGACAGTGAAAAGGAGGAATCTGAACCAGGAGCAGTGAGGCAGGAGGGATCACCTGGAGCAAAGCCTGACCATGACGAGCCTGTGGAGCATAGCCCAGCACAGAGTGCCACATTCCCAGCTGATCCTGAGGAAGCAGCCGTAGGCTCTGTGGTGCCTGGCCAGGAAGGCGAGTCTGCTCCTCTGTCTGCCAGGGCCACAGCTTCTGAGGAGGAGCCAGTGACACAGAGCAGTGGGGTGTCAGAAGAGAAGAATAGCCAGGGGGAGCATCTCTCTTCCACAGCTGAATCCCGCCTGGATCCTGATAAGGGGCCTGTGCTTGCAGGACAGCCTGTTCCTGAGGTGGATGAGGACTTTGTCCCAGCTGAGCAAGGACAGGAGAGCAGTCCCAGCAGGAAAGCTGAGACTGAACGCAGTCCCTCCAGAGTATCTTTGCAGGCAGAAGCTGCAGAACCCTCTGTTCTAGAGGCCAAGCGAGAAGCAGCGGATGTGGCAGTGCCTCCAGGAAAGCCAGCTGTGGAGCAGAAGGCAAAGGAGCCTGGGGGAGGTTTAGAGCCCCCGCCCTTAAACGGTGAGGGAGGGAACTGCACAGACCCATTGGATGGAGCCACCTCTGAGGAGCCTGCTTCAGCATCCAGCCCAGCAGAGCTGAGCTCAGCTGTCATCAGAGAAACCCCAGGACAGCAGGAACTGGACTCCAGCCCCAGGCAGAAGGAGTCCAGGTAAGATGTGACTCCTGGAGTAGCCACAGTCCCACTTTGCTGCTGGTCAGCTCAGGCTGGTACAGCAGCACCCAGGGAGGCTGGTGCAGCTGCTCTGCTGCAGAGTGGCACACTCTGCAGAGGGGATTGAAGCTGGTTTTGATGCTGCCAGGTCCCAGTATCATCTGCCCTGGTGAATGGTGTGTGCTTTAAGTTTGCCTCAGCAACAAAGCTCTTGCCTCATTCATTAATAGAATTTGTAAATCAAAATACTGTCATGTGCAAGTGAAGTGTTCCTTCTTTATCTTCTTCCAGCCTCTTTGAGGATGACAACTTCTTTGAAACAGCATCTCAGAAACCACCGAAGCCTCGAGTGCTCTCTGAAGAGGAGGATGAGGAGGAAGTGGTGTGTATTTGTGTCTTTCTGCTCCCACTGAACTGGTTCAGGTTTAACTGGAGCTTGTCTGTGAAATCATCCTTGTGGCAGTGGGGTCTGACAGGCTCCTGCAGCAGAGCTCAGCGCTTCCCCTACATCCTCTGTCTCGGTCAAGAGTATCTGGGTGTTTTGGTTGTTGAGGTTCAAGGGATTACCTGGCCTGAGGTAGCAATGACCAGCTCCTGCTGGCATGAAGTTAGTGAGGCCTCCCAGGTTAAGGGAGGGGGTTTAGTGCCTTGTGTCCTTGTTACCCCGAGAACATCTCTCCTGGAATATTGAGACATCATGTGAGAAATGAAAAAACTTCACTAATGAGGTTTCTTGGTACCATCTCCTTAAAGGTGATGGAGAGTTCAGAGCCAGAACTGCACAGCAGTTACTACCGGGAAGCTGTTAAGACTGACAAGTTTCCCTCTGGTTTGACTTCCAGAGCATGAAGGGGCGTCCTCCTCCAGCTCCACTCTTTGGTGATGACGATGACGATGATCTGGACTGGCTGGGATGAAGATGTGCTGGTGAGCCTGAGAGCCCTCTCCTCTGAGCATGGCCTCTTCCTCTGCACTGAGCAGTTAATGAGCTGCATACATGGGACAGTTGTGAACAACCAGGGACTTCCCAGGCTCTGGTACTGCAGACTGATGGGGCCTGAGGGCAAGTAGCTCTTTGGCACCCGCAGGCACTCAGACCCATCATTCTGACCTGACAAACATGAGCAGGGGCTAGGATGAGCTGAAGGAACCAGGCAGTCTCTGCACGGTTTGTATTGTTCTCCTGCTGTGAACAGTTGATTCATCAATCTGAAGCTGGATGCAAACATCGACTCTGTAAAGTGCTTCAGAAAACCAGGCCTGGCAGGACCTGGGTAGGAACTACTTTTATAAAGAAACAGACTAAAGTCTTGCCTGCTTCCCCAGTCAGCATCTCCTGGAAATATTTCTCTTAGTTCCCAGGGACTCTACAGCATCCCATCACCATCTATGAGCACTGTGTGGTGGGAGATTGAGCTGAGAGGCCCCACTGCTGTCACATGTTCAGTGCTGTGGCACATGGGGCTCAGACCCACAGCTCTAGGCAGGGACAGGGGCCCCTGTTTGTGTGGTGGGTCAGGGCTCTGGTACACCAATGCTCCAAGCACAGATGTAGCATCTACTAGTTGCTGTTGCAAGAAGCCAAATCCCCAGCCATGTTCTATGGAGGACCCTGAGGCTCAGGTCACTGCAGCCAGCTCCTTTCCACTCTGTTTGCAGCCAGAGGTGAGGGTTTGGGGTTTGCTGCCTTGTGTTTTGCTGGCAGAGGAGGCAGCACCATGGGTGGGTAATGTGCTGCGTGTCCAGAGAGAGGAGTTCTGCAGGCAGCCAGGCCCATCTCCTGTGCCTTTTCCTCTGCTGCTCTTTGAAGTGTGATGATCACACCACAAGTTCAGACCTGAGCTCTGCTGAGAGCTTGGGGTGTAACTGTTGAGTTCAAGTGGACCAAGAGGGGAAGGCAGAGAGCACAGACAGCAGGGCCACCACATCGGGTTCCTCGTAGCACTTCTATGCTCATTGGCACTAACACAGGTTAAACTAGGAGCAGGTCTTGGTGTCTTTAGAACAAGTAACCTCCTTCCCTTGATAAAATGGAAGCGCTTCAACTAATCCTGCTACAGTTTAGTTTAAAACTGCCTTTTATCATCTCTGAAGGGATTTGGTCTTTGGCCTCCTGGCAGCCATGGCTTGGGAATGGGGCAGGTCCCTGTGCTGCATGCTCAGAGCAGCCAGTGGCCAAATGCAGCTAAAACTGGAAGAGACCAAAGGCTGTGAGACAAGGTCTGGGTGGCAGCAGGTTGGGTGCCTCACAGGGTGACCTCAGCTGGGGCTCCTGGGACCTACTCTAGAAGTCATTCCACACCCTGGTTATTCAGTGATGGGTGTGAGGTCTGGATGGTCTGGGTGCCCCACTGGGCTGGGTTGAGAAGGGGCCCCTGAACCCCCTGGAGGTGGCAGTGTCCTAGTGGAGGTTGTGGCCAATACTAAGCAATTCCACTTGTTTCCTGTTCCTGTTTCCATCCCGAGGGATTTGCATTCACTTCTTGAAAAATAAAGTGCAATTAAACCTGGTTGTTTTGCTTGCCTGGGTTTTAGTGCAGTCTGGCTTCAGTGGGCTCCAGGCACTCGAGCACTGCCTGACCTCTGCCCTGCATCAGGAATAACTTCATACAGGAACCTGGTCTGGGCTTGTCCTCGAGTCCCTCTCCTGGGAAAGGTGAGAAGCTCCTGGTCGGACACTGGCTGTGTTGGTGTGAAAAGCTTAAGTACCAGCAATGATCGTGATCGATCCACAGTCGCCTGGTTCTCCTCGAGGGGTAGGAGGGAGGAACCTTGAGCATCTCACAGGGGTGGGCTCCTGAGCTGGTTGTGTGGAGTCAGGATGGGCCCACTCAAGCGGTGTCGTGGCTTGTCACAGCTGTGCTATGACTATGGGTGGGGGGCAGAGGTTAAGATGTGAAACTTGTCTCTTGTAGGACATATTTATAGAATCACAGGATCCCAGCCTGGTTTGTGTTGGAAGGGACCTTAAAGCTCATCCAGTTCCAACCCCTGCCACAGGCAGGGACACCTTCCACTAGAGC
>JANHGB010000895.1:0-52831 GCA_026283785.1 Coracopsis vasa | reverse complement strand
TGAAGGTTACCATACTAATTCATTTTCAAAAATTATTACTGTACTTAAAAACACAGTGGTTTTCAAGGCACATATCTCATGTTCCTGTTCTCTTTCTGCTAATGTCTACTTTATCTTTTTGCATATTTTATATGTATTTATAATTAAAAAGCAGCCTTTGCTGCACAGTAAGTCCTAAAAGGTATTGTATATCATATACTACATGGATGTAATGGATAAAGACTAGGATATATTTACTTCACCTTGAGAAACCCATTTGCACACAGCAAAATGGGAATCGGAGAAATGTACCCTAATGTCAAGTAGCAGAACAAGAAGAATCAAAAATCATGTGTCTTTTACCTCAGGTTGTCATTACTGTTTTAAATAATACATCTCAAAAATATTCTTGCTGGTAATTGAAAGGAAGCAATGTTCTCAGGAAGCTGGTGTTTTTCCCATTGCTACCAAATAATTTAGGACGGCACATAATATTTTGACAGCGCATATATGCAAGTGTGTGTGTGTCTCTGTCAGGCAGAAATTCTCCTCCAAGACAAAGGCTCTGTGAAAAATGCAATACATAATGACATCAAAGGCTCCAAACCCTGAGGAGGTCAAGCTGAGACCAAAAATGTAATGCCAAGAATCATCTTAGTAAAGGATCATCTTTGTTAATTAACAAAATAGGATAAATTAGGTGTAATTTCAAATTCTGACTTCTTAGCCTCAACAAAACAAGCTCAATGGGAATTCTTGGGAGCTGAAATTGTTTTATTAATAAGGATGCTGCTTTTGATTTAGATTGCCAGAAGTTATAGGCTCCACATGTCTCAAACAAGACAGTCTGTATAGCACCACTGAAGTCTTCATCACCATTTCATGGTGTTCTGCACCAAAGCCAGGTATGAACTCTGAATTTCAGATATTGAGTGCAAAGCAAGGTCAACAGTACACTGGTAATAATTTTTGCAAAGATGAGTCAAAAGTTAATAGGAAACCTTCAGATCAGCTCAGGTTTACTAGGTGCAGACCTTTACTGTGAATGTATTTACTAGTTTCAGCTTACACTACTAACATAAATGGCACTTAGTCTCCAGGCATTTTGGTTTTCATTATGCTGGAGGCAGTTAAACATCGCATACACACATACATGCAGAGCTCACATCTGTTCTAACCCCAGTAGGAAATTTTCTTCAAATACTGTCCCCTCCTACAAATAGAATAAAGCTTCACTAACAGTAATATTCAGGAAGTGTTAATTACATTTGCCTAGTTGACTGCTTGAGTAAAGTAAATGTTTTGCTTTCTGGTTTCAGAAGGAGAGATGGTGGTTGAGACCAGCTGATCTCCTGTTGTCTTTTGACCCTTTTGGCTGTGCCCAGTCCCCAATACTTGATTGTCACCTCCCATCTTATCACATTGTCATTAAAGCACTTCAGACTAGGGACTTTGTCCTTCTCTTTCAAGGAGCTGCTTAAGAAAATGTGTCCTAATATGACCTGTAATAATTCCCTTGATGCTGGTAATAAATATCGTGAAATTGCTGGACAATGTTCCTGTGAGGAGATAAAGGACACAAGGAAGAGGAGGGTTTCTGTATGGGTTTAGCCATAGCCTCCTGGTATCTCTTTTGGTCTCCTTCTGGAGAATCTGGCTGCAAGTTTACATAGATATTACCTAAAATTCTCTTCTTTCTTTCTGTCTCTTTCCATCCCCTTTCATAATCACATTTAAACACTGAAACTCAATAGATCTGTCTCTAACCTCACGTAAATGTAAGTTCACATTCTTATGACTTTTTACACCAATTTGTGATAATGAGGTTTGATGCACGACATCTATAGCACCACCATGTCACTGAATCTGGTTTTATTTCATTAAAAGCTCAAATCAAAAAGGTAATCTGGTGGGCTGTAAAAAGACAGATCAAAACTAAAAGGGAACCTTTTATTTATCTACCAGACAAGAAAGAAAGGAAAACAGTTCAGTTTGGCAAAACCTGCTATAAGTTAGCAATTATTCATTAGAAGAAACTTTATTTTAATATAAATACGTTAAAACTCCTTATATATATGAAACACAAAGTTTCTGCCTGCTCATTTATCATTTTTATGAGAATTAATTGCCTTTATATTATAGAACTCCATTTGTTCAAACAAAGAAGTTACCATCAAATAAAGAAACAGAGTTCAGAAATTCAGAAAACATGTTAATAGCAATATCATGAATACAAGGAAACTATGCATGCATTTTAAAGTTGTGCATTCTACTCTCATAGGACTGTTACATTTACTTTGCATCCTCACTTTGCATCCTCACTTTGCTTTAAAAAAATAAATATGGTATTTACCTGCTTGACAAACCAGAGTGAAGGCATCTTGTCTTCATGACCTTGAATGATAAAAATAAAGTCAAAGAATTATAACCTCAAGAGACATAGTTAAAAGAAACAAGAAAATTCTTTTGCAAAACATAACAGCTTTTCCTTCTGCTTTCAAAGTTCCCCTCCACACAGACACTTTATTTTGTTGGATCCTTTGCAGTGGTCGGGAAGCATCATATTTAAATTCTTCTTGCAATAGCACAGATTGCAGCCTGAAACACTGACCCGGTGAAGCCAAACAAACAAAAATGTTTGGATTTGGGGGATTTTGCTCAAAACAAAATCTGAAAAACATTTGAAGTTAAGGTTGCTGCATAGCAACATTGGTGCACAGATCAGCACTGCCACAACAAATGCTGTTTTCCAAGAAAAGAAGAAACCCAACACAAACCCAACACAGAAAACCCCCTCAACCTTACCTGGCCTGAGCATTAATTAAAACATTGCAGACTGCATATCCACAGAAAAATATCACTATGCTCAAAACCTGCTCCAGCCAAGCAGCACTGGATAGAAAATCTATCCTTTCAGTACTTTGTAAAAATAGAAGAGCAAAGATGAGGCTTCAGGGAATATAAGAAAAACGTATAAATTAAGTGTCATGGCAGTATAGGCACAACAACTATTGGAAGGAGCAGTAAAGCAAACTGTACACAGGATAAAAGAACAAGTTACAGACCACCTACTAAAAATGGATATCTAGTTATCTGGATTTAAATGTAGCAGTTAGGCTGGGAAGATCAGAATACAAACAAGTTAAAAACTTGTGGTGCTTTTTGGCCCAAGAGAGGCAAATATTCAGGCCCCAATTCTGAATTCCAAATGCAATTCTGAATACATCTGCAAAAGACTTTTCTGCTCAAAAGCCATTTCTGTTCAACGGCAACATATACGGGTAGGTCATATCATGTTATTCTACTGGATTATTCCTGTCTTCTCTGCCTCTCTTCCCCAACTCCAAACCAAGCAGCTAAGAAATCCATACACAAAATCCAGGCAGCAGCATGCTGCTCACCTCCCACAGGGCTGGGGCAGGCAAGACATGTAGTGCTTGGCGAAAGCAAATGGATGGCTAATGCATCACGGGAAAATACTGCAAAAGGTACTCAAACATCCTCTCATTCACAGTGCAAGGAGATACATTTGAATGCACCTCAGAGCAAACACACCTCTTCACTACAGTAAACCGCCACTGTAAGTCAAGATAAGATTCCATTTTCCTTATTCATAAGTGGTGCTGGACCAAAGCAGCACACAAAATACTCTGTGCTCCACTGGAGAAAGATCTTCAGTAATAACTACAAGGAAAACGGCCAGTGAGACCCCAAGGAAGCAACAGCCAGTTAGTTGATGATGAAAATGAGAATGTGTAGTTTACAACCATGTAAAAAGGAGCCTATTTGGTAAGGCTTTTTGCAAAAACAATCACAGCAGAAACTCAACTTTTGATTCTCTTGCAATCCATGCTGACCTTTGCTACCACGTCTGGTACACAGCTACAGCATTTGGGTTAAATAAGTGGCCCTGCTTGTTAAAGCAGAACTTCCTAGAGGTTAATATCTAAATTTAAACTCGCCTTCATAGTGCTCTGGTGTGACTGAATGGCCTTTAGAAATTTATCATTGATCTCTATGGAATTATGAGGCAAACTATTAAGCTGGAGTTATGAGCCCTATTATTATGCCAGAACAAAAGTGGTACATATGGCAATTCATATAAAGGGGTCTAGAACTACATGGGACAGAAAATTAAACACAGATCCCAAGACAATTCCCTTGAGAGAGCAGCTACTGTACCGGTATGTTATGCGCAGCACACACTGGAGGAAGCATTACACTTTATGACATTCTCCCTCTCAAGTACTCTTTCTAAAATTTCCCAGTCATCAGCTTAGCTTTTTCCCTCCTTCTGCATTACCAGAACATAAACTCAACAGAATCAGGATCCAAAAAAGCCTCAGCAGAACATGGGTGAAAGCAAAAATAAACCCCTTGTTCTTTCTTACCATCCCAACCAAACACCGCACAATGCTGATCCCGTCTCCTCCAGGACACATGCACGAGAACAGCTCCTAAAGATTCAAGAAAAGGTGATGAGTCAGTTCCTCTATCTTGATCAAATTTGCCTGGAACTGCAACAGCAGCAAAATGTAGTTTTATCTTCAAGAGGGGGAGGGAAATAGAGGGCACAGATTAGACACAAAGGACAGAAACAGCACATTCCAAAACCTTAGATTCTCATTAAGCCAGAACGAAAGAAAACCAGTGACAAATGTGGTGTGCTGTGAAGTCGATAATGGAAAAGGTAAAGAAAATGTACATTATGCACAGGACATGAGGACATTATAATTCTTCACAGCACAAAGTTTGCAATGTTTCGGTAAAAAAAACCAACCCTGCTTTATTCACAAGGCACAGGGAGAAGGCTGCCTCATGAGCACATCCTCCAGGCTCTAAGACTTTAAACTATATAAAATACCATAGGAATGAAAAAGTGGATTAGACCATGAAATACAGGTATGGTGCTATTAAATAATATTATGATACTTCATATTGTAAAAAGAATAAAAAGTAGAATCACTGGGTTGTGAAAGTGCTTCTTTCCTCAGATAAATATAGATTATAGCATTACCTGATCAAGGGGAGAAAAAAGCTGTTTCTTCAATAGTTTTTCTAATTTACTGAATTTCTTAGAATATACTGGCAAGCTGAAAACCTCTAATCAAAATTTATAGAGACAGAGGAAAGTCTCAGTGAGATAAAATATGCTGACAGTAATACAACCAGACTGGGCATCACCACCCAGGGCACCCCACCAGCACCAGGGATGAGCAGGGTGCAGAGCCCCTGCCTGCACCCATGGGCAGCTGCAGAACAGTTGTTTTCTCCAGGGCTTTGGTTTAAAAGAGGGATGGGAGATGATATGGCATCCAGTGAAATTCAACAACATTGAGCAAGAATCTGATCTTTTCTCACAAAATGGGAAAAAGATGCACTGGGCGGAACAGAAAGGGGATGAACTACAAAATGCCACCTGAGAAACAAAGTGGCTGCGTGAATCCCACAAACTATTTGCAAAATACCCTTGTCCAAAAAAACCCAAAATCATAATCACAAAAATGTTTTAAGATGTCAAGGCCCTGAGAGCCACCTCAAATTAACCAGTCAGAAAATAAATGCTTGTTTTGATCTGAAGCATTTTAGAATGACTCTATCTTATCTTGAGAGAATTTTTCCCTGCCTCAGTGTCCATCCCTCCTTTTTTAAAGGCACCTCAAAGAAACGTTTCCAAGAAGATATAAATGTTTTTCATGCCCACATGAGTGTTTTACTGTGGTGAATGGAATCAGGAGCTGCCATCCAAGGCTGAGGTACCATAACCCTCTGCTATGCTGCTGTGCAGAGCCTCAGTGGTACTATAAGACTCTACACTGCATGGTACCTGCTGCAGAACAGGGTATAAAGATCTGCCTCTGCTATGTATAAATCATTTGTTTCTGCAATCAGCAGGAAAAGTTATGTAGGGCCTGAGATGAAATTGAAAATTATACTGATGAACCTACACAAAGCTATGCAAAGAAAGTTCTAATGCATTTATAAGACTACAGACAAATATTTATGTATAACAGCTCCTTCAATGGTAATGTGATAGCTATTCCATTTCTGAGTGGCAACAATTATCCAGAAGGGCACATTAATGCCAATGGAGCTGCATACAGAGTAGCTTTAACTATGTCAGCATAATCAAAGAAACAGGTTTTTAACATAAGCAGGACCTTTTTTTTACTGTGGCCATATTTAATAGGAAACAAAAAATTATATACCATCTATATAATAAAACTGATTAGGAAAACTATTATTTTAGGCCATCACTACACTAACAGAAGCTCTAGTGAATCTAGTGAGCCTAAAATGAAAGGGATTCGCTGGTGAAGTAGGCTATTTTGTCCAGGGAAGAATACTGCTCTGCAGGTTTGAAGTCTAAAGTCTTACTGCCAGATTCGGGAGTCGTCCTAGAGCAGACAGGCCTCCAAAACCCCAATAAACTTCAAGTACGTTCTCAGGGGCAAGGAAAAAAAGGCTTTGGGGAACCAACAAAGGACATGTATTGAAAATAAGTTTTGGATTATAAATCTTGCAGAAATAGATAAAAGATGTTAAAATAATTTGTACATCCACTCACCTGAATAAAAGCCAATTTAAATAAACAAAATGTTTTGTTTTCTTACAGATTTTGAAATTTACTTGAAGCTCCCAGTTCAAATAAAACAAGCTCTTATTAGGCAGTAAAAGACTGGAATACTTAAAATTGAAGTGATCTAAACAAGGCAAATAGAAGGCATAAGGGAATGACACAGCGGCTCATTAGGAACGGTTCACAGAACAATCTTATCAGTGAAAAAATTCCCCCTACATTTTAAGAAAGAATGCCTTTAATAGGAAAATTAATTCAGAATGTTGGCTAAATTAAACCTGGAGAGTTTCAAAGGGAATATAACAAACTTGGCGGGTGCTTAACTTCCAATTTATGCCCCAGACAAGTCTGAAATAAAGTAACTTTGATTCACATTAAAAATACACTCTTGTAATTGCTTACCTAGTCTGATCTGTGTGTACCTAGCGTGGCTGCCCTCACCTCTCAGCTCCCCTGGGCATCAGATCAAGAGTTAGACATTGCTAAATTGAGTGGGTTTTGCATAATAGCAGAGTTTGCTCATCTCCCAGAACAGCCTTATCCCGACCATTCTGCACTCCCCTGTGCTCTGAGCTTGCTGTGAAAAAGTGAGTTAGTGCGCATCTCCAGAGAAAATGAGATCTGAGAATTAACATCTTGGTTGATATTTCCACTGTTTTCTACAGTGGAAATATCTACAGGGTTTGATTGGTTTTATTTACTTTGCGTAAAATATGGAATTCTGCAATATGTCTGTTTTGGACCCTGAAATGTTTTTTAATAATCTGCCTTTGGAAGTGAAATACCTGCACTCCCTTTAAATTGAAAACTGAAACATTTAATTTTCTTTTTCAAATACAGGCTTTTGCAGTAGCGATAGGAAAGACTCCAAAGAGTTGGTGACTTGGGTTTTCATTTAGATAAGCTGGTCATGGCCAGAGAGGTTATTTAAGCTTATCCCTGCCATCACAGCATCTTGGCTCTGCCGGACAGTGTTGGGACTCCTCACAAGGAGAGCTTTTCTTTCAGACTGTCAGCAAGTCTAAATCTTATGTCTGTTGGAGTACGGGAAGTAGGGGAAAATTATCTGCTATGTCAGAACCTTCAAACATGCAGTAATTCCATACCATTAACAGGTTCCTCCAGAGCATTAATCTTAACAGGTATTAAGGCATTTTGTATATCACTATCCCACAAAACACGTGGGGAAACCAAAACAGGCTTCATAAAGTCCTAAGGACCAGCAAATTCAAAAATAAACATACTAACTAACAAACATCAGCTAATCAAAGCCAATAAATATTAGTAACATATATTTGCACTTGCAAATAAAAGTTCAGTGATCTGGGCTCAATCTCTAGTAGTAACCCTGACACTCACGGAGGGACATTCAAGGCATGTATTAGCTCTGCTAATACTGCTAATTAGTGCTATAAGGGACCTTCACTGCCTGGACAGACAAGCACAGCAGCCTGGCTTTATGAGTCCTTAAAATATATAAGCACTGTTTTCAGATGCTGTGGTAGATTTTAAAAATCACTTGCGGTTCTCTGGTGTGCTTTAACATGGCCGATGATGCAGCTGACTTATGAGCTGTGATTCAGAGTCATAAAAGATTCAAAAAGAAGAGTCAACTTATTTAAAGCCCGCAATCTGACTTTATTTAGATATGGCCAATAGATAAACACTGCCCAAGAGATATGGCATGATGAGATTGGCATTTTGACATTAAGATGCACAAAGGCACATTATGTTCTTCTTTTGCAATAGTTTTAACTCTGTTTTAATCCAAAATTGCTTTAATAATATTTCCCCAACCTCTTTCCTTAAGTGAAAGCTGCTAAAATTAACAAACATGCCAGGATCTGACGCAGAATTAATTAAAGAAAAAGTGATAGGAAGCAGTATAATTCAATCACTGCACTTTATGACAACACATAAAGGAGCCAAAACCTGTAGCTTTATCTGTATTAGCATTAAAAAGAAGAATGATACACTTATTACACCAATTTCCTATTTAACACTCACTTCAGGAACTTACTCAGCTCTTAAATACAGGCCATATGTCTGCCTTCACAGTAACTTATGCAAAGGTAGTGCTTCATTTAATTCTCTGATATAAATGATTATTCTAGTAAATTTTGTTACAGGACAGTATTCAACCCTGGTTTGCAAGGACAGAACAAGTTATAAAAAAGGGAAAAAAAAATAAGAAGAAAAATAAACCCGTCTAGTTTCTTCTATGTAGCTGGTTAATGGATACGTTGTTGTTGGCGTCCTGTGTTATGCCTCTCTTTTCCCAGGGTATGAAATTTGGTACAGCTCATTCTAAGAAAACATGGAAGGCAATGGGCTCAAATTATAGAGAAGAAAGGTGTGACAACTTTTCATTAGGGGATTATAAAACTCTTTAAAGAAATAACATCATTACTTATTGCTCTCCTCCCACCCCAGTTGGGCTTGGTAGCAGATAAAGCTTAAAGTGGTTTTTTTCCATTGCCAGAGGAATTTGCTGTTGCTGCATGTGTTGATAACTGAGACATTAAAATGTTATCTAACCTTGTCAGAATTAAATAATATTGATAACAATTATATATGCTTCTTGATTGTTAGTCTTCAGGTATGTCCTACTCCTTTCTGGATCTGTGTGACCTGACATCCAAATTTTCCTAAAGAAATGTATTTGAGTGACCTTGAAGACGAATGGTACAAGAGCGCAATGCAGCATCCAACAGGATCCCACCAGTGCCTATTTGCAATTAGAATAGCTCAAATGCATTAAAAGTGTTCAAGATACTACAAATACAGAAGGGTTTGGCCAGCTGGGGAGGACTATCTGCCTACTGGAAAGATATTTAGCAATATTCATTTCCTATGGCATGCATATATAGGCCTAAACAGGTCCATCCTTGTTCCAGGTATCAACATACTTCCTCTTTCTTTGGAAATGGGTGGTTCAAAAAAAACCAGACATGGCAAAATTTTGTTCCAGTCACAAAAGTAGCCACAACAGATATGAGTTAGTTTGACTGTATATGTGTCTGGATGTGCCCAATTAAATTGTAATGAATCACTAAAAGTATAAATGCCTTTTCAGTTTATTTTTGCAATTCCAACATGACAATCAAAAAAACTCTGAACAGCAAGGAGAATGCCTGCCATTAGTTCACAATATGACCTTCGGGGCAGTCACAACTTCTCTATGTATAGTTTTATCCATCAAAAAAATGTATAGGATAGTTATTAGTCACAACTCACTGCAGTGTTTGTTCTTCCAAAGCACAACAGGTACAAATTTATGTAGTATATCTAATCACAGGATTAACAGTGGGCACCTAATCAACTGCAGAAGAGGAGGATCAATGCAGTGAGGTAGAATCCAGCTGTGTCCATTCAGGAATCATTTTGCATAAAAATTGCACAGATTTTACTTAAAGAGTCATTAACAGCACTACAGAGCTGAGATGGAAAGTGGCTCTGTTTCATTTCCAGGCATACCATGTTCAATCAACAGCATTAACTGGGAAAATAGCAAGTAGTAAGGAACAATCCAGGCACCTGGTACATGAATAGTTCATCAAAAAATCAATTCTTCTGTAACCACTGATTAATATAATCTAGTTTAACTTTTGTGATACTTTCAGCCACTCTAATAATCATAGAATCATCACAGAATCAAAGAGTTTATGTTGGAAGAGAGCTTAAAGATCATCAAGTGAAAATATATTAATTCTTGCTAGAGTGGAAAACTTTCTCTTTCTTTGAGTGTCGGGTTTTTGCCACCTTGTATTTTCCACCCTGGCTCCCCCCTGTACCTTCGTTCCAAAAATGCACAAAATTTGCAGTCCTGTGGTGCTAAAGTCCATTATACCAAATATGCTTCACTAAGCCAAATTCAATGCTCAAAGGTAGAAGGTAAAAATAAATATGCAGTCCCCTAGACAGAAAGAAACCAGTGAGGCATACAATAAACACATAATAAATCCAAAAGCTGTTTGACAAGCTAGAAGAAAGTAAGTTAATGTTGTGTAAAAGGTACACATTTATTCCTGGATTATCATCAGTCTTCTGGATCATGATGCAAAGATTATGGAGAATAAATAGATGTAATTTGGGTAGGCATTTTGTGTTTCACTGCCTTTCCCATAGCAGAGTTTATATTGCTCCTTGCTCTTTGGCTGGTTACCAGTGGGCAGCTGGCGAATCTAGATACAGTGCGCAACTGATGTAGGTAAAGCAATGAGATTTACTGACAGTAGAGTACCACCATTTCTTAAAAAAAGAAAAAAAACCCAAACCCATGGAAATTCAGAGAAATTGAAGGAAATTAAAATTCTTAAACATCTTTTGATTTTTCTGCTTGCATGGAAAAATACCTACTGGTAAGGCCCTTATTAAAAATAAATAAATAAATGTTTGACAGATTATGCTGATTTCTGTTGCCATTTTGTTAGAAATCCTTTATTATTATTATTTTAATATGAAGGAAAGAATTTTTTTTTTTCATGGAGGTTTATTGTTAATTTCTCACTTCAGGAAATCATAGCTTTTCTGGAAGTTAAATTACCAGTGCCTGCAGCTGAGGGCTTATTCTGTTTTGAAATGTATTTTAGAGAGCTTTGGTTTCAAACCAAACTTTACATATCAACATTTACATAAATGTCATGTATTACCTACTAAACCAATGAGAATCCTTCTTCAATAGATTAGGTAGGGATAAGCTCTTTTGACCGAAAAACATTCAAAACACTGCACATTTGTATTTTATCAAGTGCATTAAAACCAAAGACTTTTCTTATTCATATAACACCTCTTATCAAGGAGGTTTCAGGCAAGACTACTGCTCCCCACAGTAGTGCCAGAGAAATACAAACGAAAATACAGAGTTATAGCCTCCCAAAATCTACGCTCTATGAACAGACAAAGCCACCAAAGGAAGCAAAGTCAACATAGGTGAAAGTCTCTAAAGGACACCTGTCCTTTTGTCATTCTCTGGGAGACAGGAACATATCTCAGGAGACCTTTCAGTTCATAGAGATGGAAGAGGAGATGGGGCCACAATGAATAAGTACTCACTGCTGTTTTCCTTGTACGTCTAGTTGCATCTCCAGACAGGCTGCAGGTGAGACTTCTGCGCTTCCAGTTGTGTGGCAGAAATTTGCATCAGTCTGCCAAGTCAACATCAAGATTTCTGGAAAAGCATGGCTGTCAAAGGTGATCATTAAATCTCCCTTAAAATCTTTTTGCATAAGTACAGGACCTAGCGGACCAGTTGTGAATATATTTGCTTAATTTGTTACTGCTGACCTTTTTGTAAGTCTCTAGTGGGGCTCGTTTGCTCTGATACTTTTTGAGTTATATAATGTCATCAATAGTTTATGGAAATAGCTCTTGTAGCTACATTGAACAAATACTTCGAATTTCTGCTAAAGAAGCGGCTTGCACATGAGAGTAAGTTTGCAAGAACAGATTATTTTTCCCAAAATTATACAACGTACAAGGGAAATTCACCTCCTTTCAGATCCAGTGGGGCTGAATTCTTACAATTAAGTTCTGCTACAGCTGCACTTATGAATATGAACTTGTCATGCAATCTTTTACCTCTGAACTATGCCCTCATCAACAAGAGCATTAGATTAAACAGTATGTATCTGGAAAGTGAGGTGGGATAAAAACTAGGCAGCGACACTGGCCATAGGAAAAAGAAAAACAAAACCAAAAACAACATGGAAAATTTAACAAGCGAAGTACCATCAGGGTATTTATAGCCTACAAGGAACTTCAGTACTGGAGCCCTGTAAGATCTATCTCCAACATCACTACTAGATTCAAAGTCACTAAGAGATTTCCCTTTTGAAAGATAAAAATAAGGCTACAAGTACAGGAAAGGTTTTATTATGGTTCACATTTATTTTCTTGTAGACATAACTGCAAAAAAATAAGATAGCTGAAAATAGTCTTTAATGTATAAGAGTACAATGGTGAATTTACAGCATGATGTGCGATGATGTGAACACAACTCCATGCTCAAGTGCAGAGGTGACAACATGACCGCAATTATGAGAGCACTCCCAATGTGTCTGTACCTTGAAAGGATTTTTAAGGTTGCACATTTTCCAAGGTAACCTGCCATCATTCGGAAGCTAGTAAAATTGAATTTGTCTCCAAGAATTAATGTAAAGGCAAATTTTCAATAGTACAGGCAACATTTATTTTTCCTTTCTCCTCCCAATTTACCCATGTTTTTTTCACTTTAGCATTGTTACTGTTGTATATTAAAATTGGAGACCTTTTCAGGCCAGACTCTCATTTTCATTAAAATGTGGCAGCAACAGCTGTTTGTCATTGAGCTGGAGTTCATTTGGTGAAAGAGAATCAGTGTGTTCTACACAGCAAGAACAAACCACATTTAAATATGACTCATTCCTATTATATTGACTTTGCTGCACTGTAAATACCGAGGCACACAGGTTATGACTGACAACATAAAACACTGGGACTATGTGACAACTGAGTATGGAAAGCATGACTCATGTCTCTGAGCATCTGTCTTGGGCAAGGAATGCAGTGCCAAGGAACAGTTTATGAAGCCAGGATAGTAATGGGCTATAATGAAGTCTTCATGATTTGAGATAAGGCAGCCTGGTGGGTTTTGTAGAGCAAGATAAGAGAGCACTACACAGGAAGCCTTCACAACATGGAAGACCTCTTCAGTACAAGCACTAAATTGCCCTCAATTTGGTCATCTATTCCCAAATGAACCTCTTTGGTAAAAGACTGCAGCTGGATGGAGAGTGATGTGCAGCATCTGTGTGACCCAGAAAGTATGCTTCAGCAAACCTTCACTGACTTTCCATCATAATCCCAACTACACTGGAGAAGTTGACCCTAAGCCAGAGGCTCCTATTACAGTAATATGTTCAAGGAATAGACTGCATAAATCCATATTCAGTTAAAAGGAGGAAGCACATTGTTTGTGGTGTTCATGCAGAGCTTTCTCCAAGTGCCTACAGAACCCCAGGACTTTCACCCATGCCAGTGAACATACCTCAACACCCTAAAGAAGCAGAGCCGGTGCCAGCAGATCAGGATAAGAGTATGCTCTTCCAGTAACTTAGGACCTGATAGAAGAATTAATTGTCTTGGCAACAGTGTCAAAGTCAGGGGATGGTTTCCTTAGTGGCATGGACTAGTTCAACGGCACAAAAGAAACACTGAAAAAATTATGCTCCCTCTGTAAGCATCCAGATCTTGAAGATCCTTCCATCAAGCGTTCCCAGACCAATTGTTCACAGCCCAGTAGTTGTAAGGAAGGATTGTGGAAGGGTGACCTTCCATATCACTTGCAATGTTTACTTTATGCAGAAAATTGGCATACAGATACAGAGCTGGGGGAGATATTGTAGCTCTAAAACATCACAGGTCAGTCTACGCTACGTTCTTTCTTTTAAATGTGTTTAGCATTTCTGAACAACTTTCAACTATGAAGCTCTACTTGCATCTGAAAGGTGGCCAGCCCTTCTCCCTCCTTCTTTTAGGAGGTGTGAACTTAAGATAGGACAGATGAAGTGACTTACAAAGAGTTGGATGGCAACATCAGTAGTTAAGATACAAACAGTAAAGGTTCCCTGCAAAATGACTAAACAAATAGTAAGCTAAAACTATACAGCATGTGCACTTTTAATCTTCATATTCCATTTGAAGTAATTACATTCTGCGGGTGTATTAACCTAGTTTTTGAAGGAAGCTAGGGAGAAAATACGCCCACAAAAGGATTAAAACCTCCCTGAAACTAATTCCTGGCTTTTCCTCCGTGTTCAAAACCACATTTCTCTCTTATAGAAGATCTCTCTGCTCAACAATTACATTTTATTTTTCAATACATGATTTTGTTTTTATTTTCTAGTCAAAGCCATTATTTTAAAACACTCGTTTAGAGAGTCTCAGGTCTGGTTCACGTCATAATTAGATACTGGAAAGTTACCTTTTAATGGCATCATTTACCATTTATTTCTATTGCAATAACTTCTTTCTTTGGCTATTTTCATTTGTGCAAGATGGCCACTCACTGCAAAAAAAGCTACAGATGCAAACCAGACTGACTTAAGAGGGCAAAAAGAATCCTCTCCATTACTTTTAATTAAACATCACACAAATCAGAGGCAGAGCTCTCACTGCCGCACCTCATGGGCCAAGTCAGGGAGTTGCCAACAATACCAAAGTTTCAAAGAAATTATAAATTTAAAAAAAATATGACAATATTCCAGGAAACCGAAGTCAGTAGCCTTTATAGGGGGAAACAAATGCTTTTATTTCTACTGCCTTCCTCATGGCCCTTGAAGCCAGCGTTCCCACGTATTACTCCTCTGGAGAATGACTGAACTATGAAAGTAGTTATTTCATTTTTCCCAGCTTTCTCCTGTCCCCTTTTTTTGAAAATGGCCTCTCTTAAAACAAAACCTTTCATCAAAAACATGAAGGAAGAGGCATGGAGGAGGCGGGTTTTAAATCTTTTGTGAAAGATACAGGTTTTGAAGTATTGATTTTCGATAGTTTTGTCCTTCTTACCAGGCTTTTTGTCATGAATATCAAAGAGAATGACTGCTCCTTTTGCTCTGTTAACTGTAGTCTGGCCAAATTTCTGTCATCTTCTAAAAGCTGAAGAATGAGAAGGAAAAAATCAAAATAAAAACTTACCCCAGAACCTTGGGTCCTGAATTTGTGAATGATGTTATACACAGCCACCTCTGGCTGAGAGTTGCAAGAGTTTATACTGAGAATATTCCTAGCATATTACAGCAGGGAGAATTACTTCAATTTATGAAATACTTGTTAAATTAATCAGGGGAAAAAAAAAAAGTCAAGCAATGTTTTCCCAAGGGCTGTTCCATGAAGGGAAAGTGTCCAAAACAAAATTAATTTTGGAATATTTTCAATTGCCCTGCAATCCTTTCTTTATTTGTTTCTTTGTTTAGGTTTTTTGGTTTTGGTTGGTTTGATTGGTTGGTTTTGGAGTTTTTTGGGGGGAGGTTGTTGTTGGCTTTTCTCCCCTCCACCTTTCTATTAATTTCTTGGTTTGCATTAATTTTAACCTATTCAGGTGGACACAAGAGCCATACCGAACACTAGAAGTACAATATAAGCCAGCTGAACACAGGCCATTTTGCCTATAGCCCTTCCTCTGCTCTGGGTGTGGGAGGAAGGGTCAGGTATGCCTCTTAAAAGAATCAAAAAGCACTTTCCCACAAGCAATGTGTTACAAAGAGCTGAACATGCAAGTTAATTGTCATCCAGTTTAATGAGGAAAAACCCTCCAATTCATCAAAGGTTTTTCTTCTCTACTAGACTACCCTTTACACACACACAAACAACTTAAAAAAGGGAAATTGCTGCTGTTCTACACTGACTTGCAGAAAGGTAAAGGGTCCTTTTTGACTAAGATGAAACTTAAAATCTTAAACATAAGTGTCTGATTGAACAATAAGAGAAAGCATTCAGACCTGAATGTAAGATTTCTTAGTCACATTTTGGTTCCATATGTGTGTTTTTAAAGCCAGTTTGGATTAATATTAATTATAATAAAATTAAAAATTAACACCTTTCTTGTGAACAATGGAAATTAGCTCATAAAGGAAAAATGTTTGTAATTTATAATCAGAAAATTGAGAAGCAAACTACTTCTTGTAGTTCCCTGCAAGCTGTATGAGAGTGGTAACACTGCCCATGGCAGCTGAGAGCATAAGCTGTGGGTCTCCCTAAATTCATTCTATGTCCCACAGGCTTTCAGTCTATCAGGTTTGGGTTTCATAGCATAAACATTTTCCAAACCAATTCAAAATCTGTGCAAATACCTGCAAGTTATAATCTCCCTGAAGCCAACCAAGCACGCACCTATTTTTTCTAAAGCCAACTGCTCAGAAAAGAAAGCCTACAAACCTCTGCTCCATCCCTGTAAAAGGGATTTTACTAGCAGTAAAATACAAAAGGTGAAGGCAGAATGGAGACTGCAAAAAACTCAACCACCTGCAACTTTTGCTTTTATCTGCTTTAAACTTCCACCATTTTTTTTCGCTGTCAGTGATTCAGTTTTGCTTGTAAAAGCTCTCTGTTGCTTCCAAGACCAAATACAGAATGAGCAAAACCATATCAGAATATTGGCATAGAAACTGATAGTAACTGCATGTCCATGTGGTTGCCAGCACTACAAGCTGCCTTGCATCAGTTCACCAAAGGATGCTGCTGTACGGCCAGCAATTGCCTGAAAAGCTGGCCGGATACACACAAAAACCTTGAATCTATCCCGATTGGTACAAATGGAGGTAGCTGGTATAAAAGATTAGATTGATGAAAGTAATGCAGGACTGGACTTCAGTCAGAGTGGAGTCATGATTTCACCATCGAAATAGCCTAGAGCTGAGCTGGTGATGTTCTTCAAAGCACAGTGCCCAGTGGATGCATTACTCCGCTAAATGAAGCACCAATTTGGAACCATACAGCCTGAAGAAGAGCAAAGCAATTCTAGAAACTCAGTTTAAACAACCTAAAATCTGTCCTGTGTATAGTGCCAATTTCTCCTTATACGTTCCTGTTTTGCACAAAGTCAAATAAGAGCAAAATTTGGCCCTGAAATTGCCAGCAGTTCTTTGAATACTAATTTAGACTTTTAAAATATGCAAGTATATCTAAAAGCACAGCTTTTAAATGTCTGCACTCTTTTTTTTCTAGACCTCCACCCGACAGACCAGCACTGGCATATGGCCAGCGCCCCATCACTGGAGGAATAACTCATTTTACCAGTGCTGGCACTGAGGCTCACACTCGGCTGCACTCTTGCACAGCTTGCAGTGTGGAGCATGATATCCTTGATTCAGAAGCTGCTCAGACATTAGCAGAGTCTCCCTGGGATGCAGACCCTGGCTGCAGAAGAAGTTTGGCAAATTGGGGTTTTGTCACACTGTAGGCTTTTTTGAGCTTTCATAGGATGACTAACATAGCCAAAATATTCAGTGACGTATTTTCAGAGTTGGAGATACCAAATGGAAAGGCCAAGGACTGGTAAGTTGAAGCAATGCAGACAGTACAATCAGCACATATGTCTGCCAGCTTCAACTAATTGTGCTGTGTTGGTTTGGCAACACTGTCTGTTGCAGTGAGAGTAAGCCATAACAGCTGTATTCAGATGTCAGACCAAAACACCACCAGAATTCCTACAGCTTGGCATAAACCATCAAATATTTCCTATTGTACTGTAATTTGTCTTAGGGCTGGAATAGGAATATAGACCTTGAGCATCATTAAATGTGCCCTCTGAGCACCGGCTAGCACCTATGCTATATGGAAGCTTAGGCAGGGTAAATAGTCCAACCAAATAAAGGAAAGCTACAAATGGTGCGACATTTTGATGGGTGCAACTGATGGCATCTCAAACAGACTCAGAGTTGTCTGATCACTTATATATCATTTCTACATTGCAGGTGTGGCACACAGAAGCCAACAGAGAACTTAGGATCACAGTAATGTATTTTCCCTAGCCAAAATACATACAGTACCATTCACAGCAAAATGATTTAAAGAAAAGTGTGATGGACAAGCCTCATTTTTCAAAGGCAACAGCTTCAAAGGAAAAGTTTGTTTTCAAGACTTCTATTCTTTTTTATTGTATAAAGGTCTCATCCTTTAGCCCTTTGTATCAACAGTTACTTTAATTAAGCTTTCCAAAAACTCATTTCAGGATTTTCATTTGACTCAGTTCTTTCACTGAGTCAGTGCTAGCTCATACTTCTAAAAATCTTCTGAGCACCTCTTCGAGGTTGGCACACTAGGCATAAGCTGTGCAGCTGCCTTAGGGTTGTTCAGCCTTAACACAAATAGTTACAAAAATTCATTAGCTTATCACAGCAACTAAAACTTCCAGGAATTTTATTGTGCAGGATAGTAAACTGCACAGCAATTAACCAGCAATTAATTACTTCAAAATATATTCCCTTGGTCTCTTGAGAATGGGATGACTACCTATTTTGAATTTTAAATGGATAACAGTGCATTCAAGTAGCACAAGGCAGCTTCATCAAACCCTTTCAAACAGATCCTGAGATGCCAGGCCTAGCTCCCCAGTACTGGTGTTATTTGGCCTGGGGCCGTTTGCTGTATTCATGGTAAAAATCAGTCTTATCAGTTTTATTGCAGTGGTGCTCAGGAGCATCAGTGTCTGGTAGCAGTCATCATGTGCGGTGTGCTGTACAAATAAAATATAATGCCCCTGTATCACTGATTTTGCAATCGAAATTACAGGATTTATGTTTGGAGCCAGACTTTTATAGATGGAATTAACCTTTTATATCTTATCTTGTATCAGTGGGTTTGCACATGTTGTTATTATTTATGAATCAAAAAACATTGACTTTAACATTAAGTTAAATTTTAGAGGACCATTTGAAAGCTCTGAAAAGCATGCATGATGTATTTAAAACAAATATGCCATTTATCTTATTATTACAACTCTCCTCTCCCTACTTATTTTGCATTTAATTTTCTTCAGTGAAACAAACAGGACCAGAATACTCAAACTCTGGGAGTAAACAAAAGTCCTTTCTATCATGTAAAATACATGCTTTTAGACAAACTTGCTCTCCCTAGAATAGTTCCTCCACAGGCAAATAAAACCACACGGAAAGTCATGTTATCAAATAATTCTCATAGATATGACAGTCTCCTTTTTTTTTATTTTCTATCCATTTCTTTTTATCTTGAACTATTTCAAAATAACTTTAGCAATAAACTGTGGCTTTTTAAAATGATGACTTAGATACTGATATTTTCTATTTAGATTCTGTATTTTATGTCCATTTTATTAACTCCAAGCATTTAAACTTCCATGCTCTCAGCTTGTATCGCTTTGTTAAATAATGTAAAAAAGGATTTTCCAAAATATTTGAAGGCAACAGGAAAATGGGAAAGACAGTCTACTGCACGCACATACTCCCGTTCTACACCAAGTTTTCTCTCCATAGCTTACTGTGATCAAAATAACGTAACCACAATGGCATCTTGCAGATTGCAAAGTGAGCTCATTATGCCAACAGATTTGCATTATCATGTTAAAAAGACTTATAAAATACCTGCATTTACATTGAAAATTAGAAAATTGCTGTTGAAAACTAGTGATCAAAAATAGGATCAAAGTAATTTTACCTATGCCAAATCAAGGTTAAATTATAAAACAGACACATTTACTCTGCTATTTATAAATGCAGACATACATCTCAGGGGGTTTGTGCATAATATAAGGCATGCTTTAAAACTTGGCCACCAAATGACAATGCTTTGCTGCTTTTTGGGGGTGATGGGGAGGGGATAGGGAATAAAGACACATTTTGTCTTCATATGAGCTGTGAAATGGTTCTGTAATGGCTCTTCACTAAGAAAAAGGGTTAAAGCAACTCTGCTCTTTTAGGTCTACAGTGCATTTTCATTACAGCATGTTTGTGAGGCCCTTTGCTCCCTCTTAGCTTCACAAGTAATAACTCTCCTTTTCCCTCATTTCTTCAGAATATATGACTCTATCTGGTTTCCCAGCCAAGTATTCTTTTGGTAGGGGGTACCTGACTATTGTCAGAGTATTCTCAGGCTACATTCCTGTTTGAATTCAATGGAAGCTTTGAGCCATGGCTCAAAGACCAGGCTTATGTAGTTTTAAGACCAGGCTTATGACATTTTTATCAGCCAACATAATCCCAATGATTATGCCTGTATTTGTCACGTTTTCAGACCTGTCCAAAAAAATTAATTTGAATTTTCCACTTTTTAAAAAAAAAATCAATAAATAGAGAGAGATAACCAAATGCTCCATTCCTGGCAGTGTTCAAGGCCAGGTTGGACAGGGCTTTAACCAACCTTGTCTAGTGGAAGGTGTCCTTGCCCATGGCAAGGGGTTGGAACTAGATGAGCTTTAAGGTCCCTTCCAACTCAAACCGTTCTGTGATTCTAGGAAATATTCAGGAGTTCCACAACAGTCAGCTGCAGCTCTGCACTTTAAATTAAACTCAGTTTATAACTGATAACTGAACTTCTGGTGGTTGCTTATGGTCAGCTCTCCACCTCCTCTCCCTTCACATCCACCTCTCAGTCTTCTGGGCATCCCATGTGTGCCTTGAGGAATCAATCAGTCACCATTACCTGTGCACATTTCATGTCTTTTTGAAGACCCACACTAGCAAATGTAGCACATCACAGATGGAAAAATAAGACCAAGCATCTCTCGGATCCATTCTTGTCCCTCCCGTGCAGTACAGCGGATTTCATTCTGGCTGTGATGTAAAGCCCTGTGAAAGGAATGGGAGGATTTTCGTTGACCTCTGGAGCCTGTGCAACCTCTAGCTCTGCCAGGCAAGAGGAGGGGAGCTGTAAATTCTCTCTTCAGGCTGAACTTGGCAGAACTAATCTCTTTTAATCTGCTCTCTTTATGGCATCTGTTTGGTCTGACAAAACTCCGATTTATTGACTGTCAGAGAAGACCACGAGGCCTATATCTTTCTTCAGTAGTTCACTTTCTTCAATGGCATTGGGCGGTGAGGGAGTGGATTTAAAGGAACCATTTCACTCACTTAAGCCTGATAAAGTTGCACAGTCTTACGTCAACAGTTAGCATTATTCTAAAGCGATACAAAATTTACATGTATTTCACAGATTAAAGGAAAAATTAGGACTCATTCAGTTGATACTCATCCTTATAAGCAAATGAGAGCATGGCCTGGAAGAGATCTGCTGGAAGGACATCATTTTCATAGCAAGGTTATCAGGCCTTTTTCTGTCAACATGCCCCACAGCAGAACTGAGGGCAGCACTGCTCTACCTGTATCACTTCATTTTCCATAAAATTTATGAGAATTATCCCTATGTGTCCTAGGCTTAGCACCCACCCCTGTTTTCAGGGTGAAAAAAAGAGACATTGTCTCAGGGCTTTGTGACAGTTTAGCTGATTAGTCCCATGGCTCTGACTTTATCGATTTGCTCCCTAGTGTGATCTCTTGGGAGGAAGTGTATGCATTTTGTGAAGCAGCTAGGTTTAGAGATTGGAAAGAGAAGAGGCTTGAAGATTCATAGGGTAAAAATAACTACCTTTGATTCTGAAAAATCTATATCTTTTTTTACCCAATCTGGCAAGACTACATCAAACCAGTTAAGGAAAATATTATTAGCACTTAATTAGTACTTAAATGCCTTCAGTAAGATATTCATTGGCATAATATTGTGAAGGATACTAGTTAAATATTAACTGCTTAAACACAAACAGAAAAATAACAGCTATCTTGACTTTACAGGTCAAAGCTAAGTTTCAACTACACCAAGCAATTCACCCAAGGTCGCACAGATGGTCTGCAGCAGGAGCACAAACTGAGCACCAGTATTTTGTATACCAATTCAGTGCTTTAACCACCAACTCCTCTCCTAATTCCCTGAACCTATTCTATCAGAGTCATCACAGGATGGAAGTTGGAACGCAGCTACATACCATGCTTACCATCTCATCCCAAAGGATTTAACTGAATTAATCTGCACAAAGTTATCCACATGCATGCAAGCGTTTGCAGAACAGGTTGCTGAATGAGAAATATTTTAACACATGTGCCCTGCAACGGGAAAGATGTTTGGACCGCTCTTTTCCTCTACATGTATATGTTACATCTGTAAATTGTAAACATAAGGTAAAACTATGGCAAAGCCTCGATGGAGCCTGGAGTCAGAAACAATCTGTTTTGGTCTGCTGGTTTGAAAATGGTTTTCTTGATGAAACTCATGAGTCCACTGGAGACCGAGACACAGATGGATGAGCAGAACATATGATAAACCTGCTGCATGAGTTTGTAGTTAATTGCCCATCATCTTTTTTGTCTCACCATAAAAAATTTCACGCCCACCTTGCACAGTAAAGGTAACCCGAGTGTCATAAACCATTTGTCTCCTGTGCTTTCTTTGCTGCATTACCTAATCGGTCTTGTTAGAGTGCTGCTGAGACAAGACAAATTTGCTAAGCCTTTTTACAGCTGAAGTACACTGCATCTTTCAGTAAATGATCTTCACTCTCTAATGAGAAGAAACACCTTCCAGAGTCATTTGCATACTAATATCTTTATTTCTAAAACAATAAGCAGGCCATAACTCACAAAGCCCTTAGAATAGAGAGATTTCATTTGCATGAGCAAAGTACAGAGAGCTTGCAAAGAAACATACCTCCACAGCACTGTCACCGAGGGTAGGTACTCTGTGCTCAGCAGAAAGAGGGGCTGAAAGCTCCAAGACAGGAACATTACATGGGTAGCAAGCCCACAAGAGAAGCATTCCTGTCCTCCATCTGCCTTCACCTCTTCTATTGGGAGCACATCTCCTACCTTCTCCAGGAAACAGGGAGCAAGGCTGGTAGTAAAGATGCAGGACAAGAGGGCTTGAAAACAGGAGCTGACACCGCAAATACCATCAGTGCTTCTCAAATGTGTTTATCACTAGTACATTTCTCTCACTCTACTTTTTTTATTATTACTTGGGGACAAAATATTGCAGAAACAGGTCATTTCAGGGCAGTACAGTAGTCTTACTCCTGGCAATAAGAAAGACAAAAGACTAACCACAGCACTTCTAAATCTGCTTTCAGAAAATTTACCTTTTTCCTTGGATGCCACGACACAGAAAGGCTGCTCTTCCCTGTGACAGCTCAAAGGCAAACAGTGTCAGTCTGAGTGGATGTTGGGTCTCTTCCTGCCTTCCAGTGTCTTTGTTACTCTGTGCTGAGTCTAGTGGGCATCACCCATTTAACAAAGGAAAAAGAAAACGAAGTCTTCCTTGCACTGAGACTCTTAGAAGAAAATTTAAACCTTTTCTCAGTCCTGGTGGTGTTGCCTAAGGGACCATCTACGAGCAGCCAAAACATTTAGTGATGTCAAAGCTTCCCCAGAAAACAGCTTTTCTACTGCAATCACTGACACTTTAAGTAGAAATAAGCAAAGTTTAATGGGCAGTTAAAGGAATTAGCCCCAATTCCCCTGGTGTGCTTTACAGTTCACAGCCCTGATTTACAGAACTTAAATCTTTGGCAAATAGATTTTCCCTGTTCCTTTCACCACACTAATCCCCTTACCCTTTCCATGGCTCCCCTTCCAGGAGCAGCAGAAGGCACAGGAGCTGCCAATACAGTGATCCTTGCTCTCAAAGAGCTTCTGGAAATAAGGCGGACTCTGTTGAACACCTGATTTTAGAATCTGCTGAACGTAAGCAGAAATGTCTCACAGAAGAGGAACAAACTCTTCCAACAGTCACCATGTGGCCCATGCTGAGGTATTAAAAACAGCACTGACAATTGAAGTGGGACATGTATTTATTAATCTAAGAGAGTGACAATTTTAAGCACTTGAGAAGTGATGAAATGAGTGAAAATAGTCCTTCAATGAAATAAGATCTAGAATTGAAATAAACTCATTAGCATTAGGAAACATTGCTTTCTTACAGGTTCCTATGACAGTGCATTACAGACGACCATTTTTCCCCATCGAAATAAGAGGAGCCATTCCACATTACATGTGTTTCCTTCTGACTGTATTAAAACAAATAATAAATGGAAGGTGTTTTTTCCCCATATCCTTCAAAAGGCTGCCACCATATGGGGGATTTGTTTTAATACAAGGCACAGTTTTGGTTTTGCAAATAGATCTTCCCATAGCATCAGCTCAGTCTCTAAAAGGAGACATCACTCCAGGTCAGCCAAGGAGCTGTGGTACTGCATGAGGAATAATGGCACAGAAATAAGCCTGTACCATGAAGGATTTAGGGCTGTAATTACCCTCCTTTCTAAAAATCTGTACTTACTGCAGAACATGTATTTTATCCATTTGCATTATAAACAGTCCTGTGTATTCTGAACTGTATAATTTAAATTCTGCTGCATTGTAGCTAAAATACCAGCTTTACTCCTACATATTTTAAAGGATTGTTGTCACTTAGATACATTTTCTCATCTTGCCACCTGAATGCCTAAGCATCCATAATGCTTTTCATGGTGAAGATCTTTTTTTTCTCACCCATCTTTTTAGTACTGATGTTGCAATTAGCATGAAGTGTTTTATGGGTATCCTTATAGAAGCCAGTAATCTTCACAGAACCAGGAAAAGCAGCCCAGCCCCAGGCTCAAGGTGTTGTTACAAGAGAATAAGCAGCTCAACAGCTCTTGGTGCTGGATGGGCTCTCCCACGCTGGACCCCTGTTAGGATGCTGCCAGGTTCACAGACAAGGTCTGGTGTGCCACACTCCTTCAGTGAGCACAAAACCTTCCGTACTGTTTACATCTTGAATGTGAGGACAGACCCTACTTACTTCAATTAAAACACTCAGCTTAAAGTTGCATATAGAAATAAGTGGGTTTCTGACTAGCGATGTTGAGTACTTATTTTCAAATGGCAGAAAGAGTTTGATGAAGATAAGAGAAGACCAGAGCCGAAATGCAAAATGGATCCTTCAGAAATGTGAAATCATTAAAATAACGTTGTTCTGTGTTTTCATTAACTTCCTGACTTTATCAGTTACCAGAATAATGAAAATACAGAGAGAAACATTGAGCAGTTACCATGCCACGGTATTTTTTACTTGCCTTAAATTGGAACGCATATTTTGAACAGAATATTTTATGAGAAAACCTCCTCTACTGAAGTTTCATTTCACTGAATAACAGATGAGCCATTAGAATAAGGTTTGCATACACTCATGGACCAAGTTCTGCCCACTAGGTATTTGTAACTAATTCAGGTTCTCAGAAAAAGAGTAAAAAATCCTTCCCACTTCTTTTCTTTAAAAGGTAGATATACAAAGACTTGACTTCTAGATGTTAGGACATATAAGTCAAATGGTCGATTTCAGCAAACTGCTCTCTTATTATCCCTATGCCATAGTATGGATTAAACATATATTGCCAAAAAAAAAAAGTGTTAGACCTATACAAGGAAATAGGAAACAAGACAGCAAATCATCACCTTTACACTGACAAAGTTGTAAGAAATGTCTAGAGTGACAGCATTGCCTAAATAAAACTGTGGGTTAAAGCCATCAATAGTCTACAAAGAAAGCTATTTCATGGGTGCATAAATATTTCTTTGCTGTTCCTACAAAGGTAAGTAGGGAGCATTTCTAAAGGTGTTTTACCACAAAGTTGTGCAGAGAAAATCAGCTGTAAACTGCGAATGAGGTGGAATGTGCTACAAGGTGACATAAAAGCAAGATTATATTGCACAAGTAGCCGTCTACTTGCTGCGTGAGAAACACTCCATGCACTATTAACTTATCCAGACAGCTCTTGCCAGCATCATAGGAAGTTTTTTTCAGAAGTCAGGAAGATGAAGATAGTAGGAATGAAGAAAATAATACAGTTTGCTATGTAAATGTCACATTGCACCTACTTGAGTCATGTGTCTGTGGTCACAAAGCAAAGTATATGCTCTCCAGCGAAATGGGGTATCAAGGATGACCTGAATCTGGACTATTGGCACTGCATTTTCAGGCAGAAGACAAGCAGTGGGTGAGTAGTGAAAGCTCTTACTCTGCAGTCCCGTGAGAATAAGCATAAACCAAAGACACAACTTTTTTCTGAATTTCTATTAGAATTAAAAATTAAACTGAAGAAAATAAGAGAAGGTGAAATGAGGGAAGCATAAAGCCTTTCCTGAATCAGAATTTCTTCACAAGACCCAACACTATCTTACACCTGTGCAGCTATGTTGATAATACTGCAGCCGCATCAGATTACATCAGTTGAAGAACTAACCCCAGAATTGTACTTGAATTTGATAAAGGTATTCTTCATCTCAAAGTAGAAGCTATCAAGCCAGAGGTTCTTCCTATCAAATTGACAAATGTTATCTAAAGATCAAGTTCCAATCTAACACCGAGTGTTTCTTTAGCAAAATACTGCAGAATCTGCACACAAAGGTTAAACAGAGTAGGACATTTCAAATAACACTATTCTTAAACTTCATTCTTCTAGCAGACAAATTTTCAAAGGAGAAATAGAAGCAGATTATGTGGTTTGTGTAGAATATGAAAGCAATATCCTGACCACTCTGCCGGTTCACCCTCTAATGCACATGTTCCTCTTTCCTGACACAAAGATGTAAATAGTCCAGCATGGACTTACTGAAGAATGTGCAACTCTGTAGATTCCACCTTCCTTTTCACATTCTGATTCCCACAAGCACTTATTTTACTCTTTGCATGGCTTGAAGATACCCACTACTGCATCTGAAGGAATTTGAACTGCAGGAAGGGCAATACAGTCATGATGTGAAAGCAGAGGAGGAAACATCTGCCCCAGGCTTACTATGCCAGATCCTCAGCTGGATGTGCTGTGGAGAGAGGTGGGCAGTGCATGAACAGGCTTGATCCACACCTTGCAGTGATGCTCTCCAGCTGGATCTGCAGCCTGCTGACCAACTGATGGTCCACCACTGCTGGCTGAAGTCAAGAGAAGTCAATGAGGCTGCAATGATTTCAGGACTGAGTGCTGTGACCGGTATTGCCTAGATTCTAAAGAGCTCATGTCCAGTAATACTGGAATTACACTGTATTTAGAGCAAGGCTGAGTACCATGATTCAGCACACTCCCTGATCTGCAGTAGAAACTAACTTGTCACTTCCAAATGAGGTGTTAAGGTGTCACAACCCTTCCTATGTCTAGATATCTACAGAACATTGCTGAAGCCCAAAACTGGAGTTGTCCACCTGAAACAGGTTGTTTCCAGGCTTATTTGACCTTCAGAGAATACATCTCTATGTCTGTACAGAAGAAATACCAGTGTCTGGGGCTCTGTGCATCTCTGCTGTTTGCAGAGCATTTCTTTGTAACAAGAATTGCCAGATTACATCAAGCCAAAAGTCTAAATAGTCCAGTCTCTGGCAGTGTCTAGGCATTAATACATCTTCAAAGCAGGAATCCATAAAGTTTCTTGGTACAGACAGCATCCTATATAGAGAGGAATTTATGAGGAAGCATGGCCTCAGAAAATCAAATTTCCTCTTCTTTGCTGTTGTCCAGAAAGAGTCACTACAATTTTCAGATGATGATTAGGAAGCTGGAATTTGACCCAGGAACATCTAAAGAGAACAACATCACCAGAAGAAATATGATGGCTTACTCTGAAAGATTAATTTCTTGTGCCATACACATATTAACAGGAAAGTATTTTTTTTCTAGCTTTTTTTCTTTTTTTTCCCCAGAATGCTGTTGAAAATAAGGTAATTTTGATCTTACTGTGGATCCCTCTAGCCTAAATACTTTAAATATATATAGGACCAGATGTTTACCTGATTATCTAAATAAGCATATCCTGTACACCTCAACAGATCTATATTGATCCACTTTGCCCAGAATCTGGCCTATAGATTGTAAGTTGTAGTCTTCCTCTGGCCCAGAGGGTCCTTTAGATTCTTTCATCCTAATAAGCCTTTTAGAAGGGCTTGACTTTTATACCTACCAGTCTTTTCTCCATATATAAGAAAATTGGTATGTCCACACTTTACTGTTTATCATCAAAGGAAAGCACCACTGTTACAGGGGAAGGGGTGTGTGTGTCTTTTCTAATTTGTATTATTTTAAACACTTCATACATTAATAATGGAGAACTTGAATGGAAACCCTTAGGATCAATAGCCCCCAGGGTGCAAAGTGATTCTCTTACTGAATGTACAGTTCCAATGACAAGATGGTGTTTGAAGGATGGAATAAATCTTGGTGACATTTTTGCAGAGAATACAGGTCAATTAGTATAGACAAAGACAAAAAAAACCCTCACAAATTTCAGGGCAAAATAATCACCATTAACACCAAAAATGTTAATTTCTTATTACAGATGAGCTGTCATTAAATTATGAAAGAAGATTTCACAAAAATTTGGCCAGGTGGTCTACATCATAAGATTTCCTTCACTCTGGTTGCTGCTATGAAACAGGGTGTATAAATGTCAATTCATCACATAACACGTAGTGGTTTTAAATAGGTTAAATTCTGAAGCCTTTTTCATTTGAGTATTGAAGTATTGATAGTAGTTAAGGAGAAAGAGAAAACAAGTTTTGGAGATGAACAATTCATCTACTTCAGTCAACCAGGGCTCCACCACTGCCACCCAATGCACTCAGCAAAATCCTGCTTCCCATTTTGAATGCCCGATTTGTTAAATCTTTGTGTGCTTTTGTTTAAGAAAAACATAATAATCCACCCAAATGCCTATTAAAACATGCCCAAACTGCTTTGGAAGTGTGAATTATCTTGTAAAAACTGGCACGCTTATTTTTAAGACCATACAATAGTCACTGCAGAGGAATGAATATACACACCACCATTTTTAGGCAGCTTTTTTTTGGCAGTCAATAACAGTAAGAAAAGTAAGATGAAAACTGTTTTCAGCAAAAGCTTTAGTTTTGACATTGATTTAGTGATTTCTCCATAAGCGCCTTATGTAACAGAATTTTTAAAGATACATTTATCCAATTAATCCATTAATCAATGATAATAAGTAGGCAGGCATCTGGCCCCACTCTGCCTTGAGCACTTTGTCTCTTCCTGTAATCCTGCCGCATAAACCCGTGCATTTCTGTTTGTAACAGGAGAGCTCTCATTCAGCACATAAACAGGGGAGCTGCTTGGCCCTGTCAAATATTAGGTAGGGGTGCGACTGCATAGCTCTGAGGCTAGCATTTTTATCGTATTTCTATAGTGCCACTAGATTTTACTAACAATAATATTCCTAGCTGAGATTTTATTTGCCTCATAAATTCAAAGAGTTGCCTTTATTAGCTGATATGGAGCTTGTGAGGACTCCTACTCTAGAATAGCATAAGTCAATAAAAGTAATAAATTAAATGTACTCAATGTACTCTGCTCATTTTGCCCTCATCTGGCTCTATCAGTCCCCTTAAAATCTTGACACCACTGAAATGCACTGCTAATGCCCTCCACTACAGTCAGCAGGGTGAAAAAAAAGAGAAAACAAGTAAAAAAGGTATTACTTAACCATAAGAAATTACCTATGTGTGCACAGCTCCATCCTTAATTCCAGCAGCTAGAAAACAGAACTACAAAACATTTTGGCTACAAAATATTGTGGTGTATGTTGCCTCATACACATGAAGGAGGATTTTACCTGTCCATAGACCATATCTCTTGATGGCAAAAGACTGAAAAGATGAAGAGTGAAAGTTATTACACTCAACATTTTATCATTAGCAACAACAGGTTTAAAAAAATTCCCTAAACAGTTGCTTGCCATGTTCCCCTTACACAGCCTTGGGAACCAGCAACACATTCTGTACTTTGTCAATTGCTGCAAAGCGACTGGAGCTTAAATGAGATTTTACCTTTAGCAGTGTTTATTTCACTCCCATAAAGTAAAATGCACCTCAGTTTAGAAATAATGTATTCATAGCCCTGAGTATTATGGTGAACCCACTATTTTTATTGCTTGTCACGTAAAGAATATTTCATATTTAGGTAATAATGGTGTTATGAAATAAGTAGGTAGGATGCTGCATAAAAAAACCCCATAGGTGCAAAATACACATACAATTATGTGCTTAAGCAACGTAGAAATACATTGTAACTGCTCACAGAAGTTTCATAACTGTAAGAATTAGCACTTATTTACATGCGCAATTACCCCAATTGCATATGCAATTACATCAATGGTCCAATTACATCAACTGTTTTCTAATGACCTAAAAACAAAAAACAAAACAAAAATAAAAACAAGACGACCCACCACATTTTTCTTTGCTGCAATAAAAATGCAATTGGATACTACAACACAATACTGGGATATGGAATTAGACTACCATGGGGTAGGGTGCTTTTCTTTTCTTGAATGAAGCCCAAGAATTTCTGTGGCATTAAAGAAGGTTGGAGCTGATTTATAGCTTGGGACTTCACAACAATATGTTCTCTTGAGCCACTGTAATTATTGTACAGTATTCCATTGTCATCAGAGAAATTATTTTACAGTTACAATTAAGAAGATGTAGTTTTGGCTCCAGGTTTCTTAAAGAATTCTTTTCCTTTATAATGACTTAGATCATTAGGATTAACATTTATTTAATTTCTCAGAAATATGGAAATAAATGAAGAATTATAAATTCCAATCTAGAATTATATTTGCAGAATTACCTAACATCTGCTGTTTCTGATAACAGGTGGTAGGAAATCCCTTAATCTCTTCATCATCAATTTAGACTTGTGAAATGATAGCATCTTAGAGTGCAGCTATAATCAGAAAAACTTAAAAATGGTACCCTGGATTTTTTCAGTGTATGCAGCATTTCCAGGATTTTCAGATCTTAATTCCTCACTTATAAAGTTTGGCTTATTTGCTTCACTGCTACCACAAAAATATTGTGTATTTTCCTGTGCAGCATAAGCAGAAGTGGAAATTTGGCCTCCAATAGAGAAATATTGCAGTGAAATATTCACAAACCCCTCACCAGATTTTCTTTCTCCATCCTCACTCATATTTAGGTTGTTCCATCATCCAGCCCTCTCCCTGGCTCAGTCCCTACAGCTCAGCACAAGGCAAGGGCACAAGCATGCTGCAGGGCAACCCTGGTCCTCAGAAATCCCTATATTTGGGGCTAAAACCACAAACTAACTATGCCAAAGAGGCAGCATGCCACCCAGCCAGCATGTTCAGACACAGCCAAGCCACCATACACATGCAACTGAATATAGATGTCCAGCAAAGGGCTCCCACCCACGGATGCTGTAATTTCTACAACACTAGAGACATGATATTCTATCTCTAGCCCTATATTATATTCTAAATGTTAAAGGAGAAAATTAATTTTGTCTACTTTGATAGATGAATATTTAACTTGGAAGAGCCAGAGTCTGCTCTTCCTTGAGCCAAACAGCAATAAAAGCAAACCAGCACCCGCTCTGCCTTTCCCTTCTTATGAAGCAGATGGAGAAAAATGCTGTATAAGGTAAGAGCTGGCGGCAGGTGTAAGCTATCTGTCAGAGAAACTCAAATTCCTATTGGGTAACATTGTCATAACAAGAAAAGACAGGATCTCTCTCTCATATACACCTCTATTTAAGAAAATAGGAAAGGTAGTTTAGCATTGATGACAGACTCTTCATAGGCTTTTGCACTTTTTAGACAAATAACCAATGTTATTTAAAACGGCATAAAAGTACAGGATCTGGTTTTGCTTCAAAAGCTGACTCTTGCAAAAATTAGAAAAACCTACGTAGTTTCTACTCAAAGTCCAGAATTAAACACACACAAACACGTCTGCCCCTGAAGAATAAAACCTGAAAGCATTTAACTCATGTTAGTTGTTCATTTTCAACCTCTTTAAAAATAACTCAGCCCGTGGATGAGGGATCCCCTCTCCCTGCCAGCCTGCTCCTGGGCATATACCACACAGCACTTTTGATCGCTATTATCTTCAAAACAATATTACCTTTAATATTTGTCAGTTTTGGATGTATTTCCTGTTTCCAGTGATCTTCCAAATCTGGCCATTATAGATAATCTTTAGCCTTGTCCTCAACTGCATTTTGTTTCCATGTGTAGGTATGTGTGTAATTGTATATAAGACTGAGCTTTCAAACATAAATAGAAAACTTTATAAATAAGTGCATTAACAAAATAAACAAATGCAGAAGCAAAATCCTTTCATTTGTATTTGCTGATTCTTGGAACAACCGCTTTGGGATGAATGCTTGGCTCTTCTGTCAGTGAAAGGTTGCTATTAATTTCTCAGCCTCAGAACAGTTCTCCACTCAGCAGACATCTTTGGGGTATTAAATGTACAACTGCACATCAGTTTTATAGTTAAACATTTATGCAGACAAGTCTTGCAGGATTATTGGATGTTTGCTTGGAAGCAGCCAGCAACATGGAGCAGCTGAGCACACAGGGTAAACTTATCCAAGTGCCAGCAACCAATATTTATAGACATTTAAGCACCTGAAATGAAATAAGACCTTAATGCACAATATGATCTTCATTCCTTTTTACTTGCCCAACTGTATCTTCCCTTTTTCCTTAAAATCACCAGCTGTTCTCATCCAAGCTTATTTGAGTCCTGCACCAGATCTGTGTTTGAACCATTCAAACAGATCAGTTAATTGTGTTTTAATTCTGACACTTTAAAGTCAGAAGCTCTAGAAACTATTTAGAGTTCTGGGACAAGAATAAGGTGCTTGTTATTTTAATTTTAAATTCACTTTATGAGCAGAAATGTAGAAAGGAAGTATTTGATTAAATAACAGGGCTTTTCTAGACTTTAAACCATTTGCTTTGAGCAAATTAACCAGATAAAGTTATGATTGAAACCTCTTCAAACAGAGCATTTGAACTTTCCATTGTCCACAGAGCATGTAAAAGTATGTAACTTTGTGGTTTCAAACAGCACAACTCTTTTATATCCAACCTATGCTCCTATTTTTAATGCATCTCTTCCAGAAAAACTATCAGTATTTTTCCCCTTTAAAAGTGCTAATCTTCAAGGCCTTGATTTAAAAAAATACATTTAAAGATGTGTTTAAATATATTCTTAAGTAAATACATGTTTCCAATGAAATCTGCATTATTTATCAAAATTTCAAAATACATTCATGCACTGATCATCCAATTCATGGACCATATTCAAAGACTGTACATATTCAATACATTTATCTCATATTTCAGTATTATATCTGACAAAAAATACATACACCAAACCCACATCTTCCTGATTAGAAATCCAGAAGGAAGGGGATATAGTTATAGAAACTGCAGCATATGAAATACATGGTTTGTTCAATTGGTGTACTACAGACTGGGACACCTTGTTACCGACCACTATTTTTAGCAATGAGGCAGAAGATATCTTCAGTCTTATAAAATTTCCTACTGTATAAAGCAAAGGTGAAAAATTACTATTCCATGCAGAAGTGAAAAGGGTAATAATGTCCACCTCCGCCTGTGTGCTGGATTTAAGGAGCACATACTGTCTTGCACAGGAAAGACAAATAAAAGAGCATGTTCAAAATCAGGCACACAGTCTTATTTGGTATCTGCTTTTATAGCAGCAAAAAATTAACAAGTGAGTATTACTTGCACCCAGAAGTAAAGTGCAATAGCTATCTTACATGTAGTACAACCAGCCTTGATAAAGACAGCTGAGCTGTCTGAGCAAAACATTTAGTACTGCGACACCTGAATGAAGAACAAAGTGTTTCTGTGTTCAGCCCAAATAAGCAGGCTCTTGTCCTGTGCCCTTTTTATTGCACATCAGGTGGCACGGGCATAAGAAAGTTCAGCTCTAAAAATGGTTGACAAATGCGACAGAAAAGCTGTACATTTAATGCTGTTGAGTACTGGTGTGGTAAGCACACAAAATAACTGCTCATTCTACAAAATATTGTGATTCACACATATATGTGGAAGGTGTCCCTGCCCATGTCAGGAGGATTGGAACTGAATGACCTTTAAAGTCCTCTCCAACCCAAACCATTCTATGATTCTCTGATGTACAAGACCTGTTAGAGGAGGAGTTAAAGTCCTGGGAAAGTTCTAGAGAAGGCAGGAAGTCAGAACAGGAAGTCAGAACTGCAGCATCGGCAGTGAAACCTAACAATGCAGAGCAGGTTGCAGCAGAGAAGCCACTGGAGAAATGTACTGGCACTGGGACAGGTAACAGGTGCTGTTAAAGACAGACTTATCCAGCAGATGCACATTTTGCCTTCAAGGCTGCTCCCAAAGAAAGTATCCAGCAAAGCACAGGCTTTGATGCCACCTGTCTTTTCCACAGGGAACATGTGCTGGTGACTAGCCAAACCCTTGACTACCTGCACCATCTGGGGCATCTGCTCCTCACTGCAACTATGAGGTACCAGACAAAGGCAGGCAGTTGATGCTAATATTAACACTGCTCTTTGCATGCTTCCCAGTGCCTTACCACATCAGTTTCTGTTGAAAGCAAATCCAGTCACCTTGACCCAGTATGGTAGAACTGGACTGATACAAAACCACAAACTTTCCTAAGAATGGACTCTTGCTCCATTACCTTCATTACAGTGGTAGTTGAAAATGAGAAGAAACAGAAGTTTAAAATCAGCATTATTGTGTAATACAATAATTTCATTCATTTCATGCTTGAAATTCTAAGAAGAATATTGCACTAAAATGCATCCTGGAGGTAACGACCACAGTATTGTCATCCCAGAGTATATAGGGGAGTTCATGTAACACAATTCATGCAAAAAATGTCCAGTGAAAAATCACATTCGTATTTACCTTGCCAGAACTAAAAACACTCAGAAAGTTACCCAGCATTGTAATGACACTGAAACAAATACCAGTGATGATTATTCCAAACACTACTGCAAGTTATTTAGCAATGACTTGGCATCCTTGCTGGGATCATACCTGTACTCCTGATCTACTCTGAGAAAGATTCCAGATGCTGCTCCCCTCATGCCAGGGCTGAGCCATTTCCATCTGCTGATTCTGCAGGTAAAAGGAAGAATTATTGGATATTTGTACTGAACTTCTGCCCACAGAGTTGAAGATAAATCAAAGTGGGAACAATGACTAGAGAAAAAAGGCCATTGCAGAGTGTCCAGGATGTACTAGGAGACAGAAGAGTTGAGCTTGAAATGATAGAGGTATTGCAGGAAGGGAACATGCAGAGGATATTCCCAGCCACCAGGTATCCCTGCATAACCCTGGACCAGGGCTCCAGCAGGGTGTTTTTCCATGAGTTTCAAGGTAGGGACATAAGTAATCCCTAGTATTGGAAAGGGGCTTTCCCAAGGACTAGTCCTCTCGTAGTTCTTGCACTGTGGAGATGGATGCAGATAGTCTGAGTAAAAAACAGAACTTTTTTAAGCAGAAAAAACACATGAATTTGACAAATTTCCCTGCCCCACTGTATTTGTAGTGGGGTTTCACTTTGTGCCACCTTAATCTTGTTCTCTCTACAAGCATCCCATATCACCACTAGGTTGCCAATTAGGATAGATTTCTGTATTGCTGCATTTTTATTAACGTACTTGTAAAATAGTCCAGTTATGGTTACTGTGGCATATCTAGGTCAAACCCATCTTCCAGGCAACTGCAAGTCTTAGTTTTCATTTATATTATTCCTTTTTGGCACAGAAAGGAAGAAAACAAAGTCAGAAAGATCAAAGTTGCCCTATTGCACCTGACCCAATTCCTGACCCATTTGTCTCTCTTCTCACAGAGTTAGTGTGAGAGGAGGTAACCACATTTTTGTACCTAGCCACAAAAATAACAGAAAAGTTGTGATGTGCACAGCACAGCTAATTTGAGATATGAGGAAGCAGAGCAAGGACAGCTATTGCCCATTTCTGTCCTTAATCCCTTAAAGGCCTGATAGATACTATCATCAGTCCAGTGCTTTAGGAGTGATGGAGTTGAAGGAGATTCTGCTCATTGCTACAGTTTTTTATAAACCCCTGTGTCCCCATGACAACTTTCCTGCATCCTCACAATCCAATACATTTTTAATGGCAATACTTTGCCATTCTCCAACTGAGCAGGCTCTAGCTGAGCTGCTGACAGAGCTAGAGGAAATCACTGTTAGGAACTAAAAAGAACCATACAATCATTAGTCCACAGAAATTCAGAACCACTTGGCTGGGGGCTGGAAGAAAATATATGAAAACACCACCAGGTTCTTCTCCACTTCCCAGGACAACTGCTGCTGGCCACTGGGCCAAGGCGGTGCATGCCTTCAGTATGAACCATCTCTTCCCATCTTCATAGAACCAGCACCTCCAGAAACTGTTTGCTATTCATTGTTTCTTCTCAGGATGAGAATGCCTTTCCTGCCCCTGTAAAAATTATCTTTTCTTTGGTACTAATTGCAAAGAATATGAAGTTTTGGGAATCTTGCATCATCTCTACACCCATTTTTACATTACACCATTCATCACACCACAAAATAAACTAGAATTCAATTGTGCTTTCAAGTTTAAATGAACTCTGCTTTGTTTGTGACTTCCTTCTTCATATATCTGTAGTCCTTATATATAGGAGTAAAAAAGCTATTGAGGCCTTTCAGATATTTTCGGAGTAAAATGCCATTAAAAGTGCAAATTCCAGATCTCACATCCTGAGACAGTCAGTACATGTACACACATACCTACAGGTGACATCTGACATCTGTAATTTCACATATTTCCACTCTTTATAGTCAAATTGCTCATAAGATGTCCTTTCTAACTTTTTCTGTCGAGCTACAGAGCATCATTCTGAAATATCTAGTTATAAAAACCTTCAAAGCCAAGTTCTTTATGTTCCTTCTTTTTTATCTCTTGATATAAGATTATATTGATGCCCACGTTTTTAATAATTGCTCTGCATTTCCTATTCTAGTCCAAGGTCGATCTGGTATACAGGACTTTCCAGAAAGTGCAAATATGACAAGGGAGCACTGGAATTTTTTTCCTTTATACGCTTTGCATTACAAATGAAATTGTGTTCTCACTTGCAACTTTTGGTGGTGGTGGTTTTGGGGTTTGTTTGGGGGGTTTTTTTTAGGAAAATAGAAAGAAACACCACATACAAGTTCAATGTTTTCAGTAGCTTCAGGAAAGCTAGCTGAAGAAGGTAGATCTTGCTCAGAAACAACCTGGAAAATCAAGAGTTCAATATTAAATGTAGAAAGTTGTACAGCACTGAAGAGCTCAGATTTTAACACAAAACAGGTGGATCATTTATGACTACATGACCAAGCTTTTTGAGGTTGAAACTTATTTCTGACTCAGTTTCAGCAGCACTAGAGTTTACAAATAACAAAGTGAAGTAACAAGGAATGAGTTTAAAATGCTATGCATTCAGAAATTACCTTGACCATTCCCTTTTCTTGTCCTTGCCTTCTGAACTATCTTACCGAAAAAAAAAACCCAGATTTCCATTAATGAGACAAACTTATTTCACCCTGCCCGTTGAACAAGAGAAAAGCTTTGTAAAACTCCCAGCTGTGGCTTTGAGATACCGCTGCTTCCCAGTTCTCCCTATTTCTTGGCAACTTCTCCCTTATTTACATGAATATTTTCATAACTTTTTAATGGCAAAGTGTCTCAGTGTCACAGTGCTTTGCAGAGGTTTTCTGAGCAGTGTTACAATAGTAAACCACAGTCATATCTTCTTTTCAGCACATGACAATTTTTTATTCTTAGAACTACCCTGGTCAGTCACTGAGCAATGCAAACTGAGGTGAGTGCTGAAACTGGCTGTCAAAACTAAAGATCATCAGGTAAAAACTGAAGAGGCATCCACATGAGTCTCAGTGGTCATTGGAAAGGAAGGAAAAAGCCCTTCCAATTCTCATACTTCTGAGGCTGTTACCTTTGCTTGCATATGGCAAGTACTACTCTAACGATCCCAGCCAGCTCTCTGTCACAAATATCTCACCATCAGGATAGTGTGCTCTTACATATGTGTGTACAATCAGAAAAGGATGCAGTGGCAGTGAGTGAGGGAGAAAATTAGAAGTTTCTCATTATTTCTGATTATTTCTACTATGCAGAGCAGCGGAAATGAAACCACAACGAATTATCTGTTGTACAGGCCACTTTGCAGCATTGCTTAGCAAAGGTAAACAGAGAGTATCAGCCCAGCTCCTTCTCAAACTGTTCATCATCAGTCACATAGTAATTCTTTGGGCAAATCCCAACAAAAACTATGAAAATTGCTTCTTCTACCACAACATAAGGAAAATTCAAAGCCTGCATTCTCCCATTCAACAGCCAGTAAATACGCAAGTGGTAGTGACACTTTTAACATCTGAAACTAAGTAATGAAAAAAAGAGTGAAAGGAAGAACCATCTGAGTTTACTTATATTAGTACTTGATTTTTTGGCTTACAACAATAATTATTAACAACTAAAAATATGCAGTGTCAGCCAAGTCCATAACAATAATTTGCAATACAAAGCAGAGACACATAAAATGATGTTTTCTAAAGAATTATAATGGAGACCTGCATCCCATTCACCAGCCCAAATGAAAATTTTGCTCATACTTACTGGCCAGCAGTCGTGTGGCTTATATCTGCACAGAACAGTGAGCACAGTCAATGTGAGACAAAGTTGTTTCAAACTTATTTTCCATCTGCAAGTGAAAAGCAAATGAAAAACAAAACCAGCCCTCCTACAGTCACGTACAGCCCAAGGCACGTCTAACAAATATTACGATGAATTAATTTTAGGGGGGTTTATGACTAAAACCTACCAGGATTGAATTGGTATCATAAATTCCAGCTCTGAATCTTCCAAACTGAATATTCTGAAGAACAGTAATTGAAAGTTTGTTAAATTCCTCAATGCTTTAAAAATAAAACTCTCAGGAAAAAAAACTGAAAAGCCAGGTCAGTTCTTTGATAAAAACAAATTATAGCTTCATAGAAAAAAACCCACCTCAGTAATTTTCATTCAAATTGGAAAACCCTTTCTTCAGCCATGTCCTCTTTCTATAAAGCTCTGTGAAATGAAAATTCAGTTAGCCTGTTTGGAAGTCTGGTTTTAAGCTAGCCCACAAACAGCCCTGTATATTTGTAACTTTATTCCATGTCTTTTCTCAGTGAAATCAGAAGGGCCACTTAAGTATCCAAAATGAGTTGCAAAGAGTTTCCAACACTGGTACCTGCAAGTTAAATCTGAAAAAAAATACATAACCCGGCTTCAAGGTAAACTGATAGCATTCTTCAGCTGGTGTAAAAATGAACTCAGTTTCACATTCTCAATCAACACCTTGCCTTCATTTAATAAAAGAAATGTCACACTTGAAATGTCACAAAAGTAATTCTTGTATCATTGGAAACTAACCAAGAATATCTTCCTGATGTTTTGCACTGAAACTTCTTCCACCTGTTATTCACTAGAAAGTACTTGAGCAGAAGTAAATAAATTGAACATCAGGTGAAATGTGGCGCAGCTGAACAAACGTACTTGCTGTTCATTTATACCTCTTACAGATACTACACCTGAAGTCTGCAAAAGAGCAGATCGTGCTTCAGGGAAGCCATTAACAATTTTGACTACTATTTTTTAGTTCTAATAATGCAAAATGGATTCAGAGATAACTCAGTTCATCACAGTATTTGAAGCCTGTGTAAAAGGAACATGCAATAACACCCTGATAAGCAACACTAATGAGCTGCTTCTCTGAGGTGTTTTTCCCAGGGTGGATTTAGAGTGATTTAAACCCCAAGTCCTGACGGCAGCAAATGGACCTCCATGAGTGTGCTGAACCACAGGCTTCCACCAAATGAGCACAGCAAAGGAACAAAACTAAACTGTCTCATCTACTTTGCAGACTTTCTAATTCTGTATCTCCTGTATTGATTCCAGCTACTCGCATTTGTAAAATAAGTGCAGTCATTAATGAGCTATTTCTGCAATGAGAATCCCCAAATCTGTGTTCATGCAGACTAATTAACGTTAACCTAACTACTTGGTCATTTCCAGAAAACTATACATTTTTCATTGGTATTTCTCAACTTCAGTAGAGGGAAGAAAAAAAGAATTAAAATACAGAAATAAAATCACAAGTGCTTTGGGGTTATTTTTACTGGCTTTGAACACATACACTAAGCCGCGTTCATTCAGCCACCTTGTGATCTTTGCTGTCAAACCCAGTAGTTTATGACCTTTCTAGGACAACCACCTCTCTCAGGAATCTTCTGGCAAATAACAGAAGGATCAGAAAACATTCAAAGTTGTTAATTTGCCTTTTTATGTAAGTGTGTTCCTACTTTCCCCCCTCCACCTGCCCTTTAAATTGGCACTTTAGTTACCATAGTCAATGTGCTTAAGCAGCACTGTTCAATTCAGCTAAACATACAGAAACTCTTCTTGGTTCACTGTGATTTGCAATTTAACAATACATATGCAAATGAAATTAGTGCTGGCAAAAATAATTATAGTTGCTCATGGGAGGATTAATAACTGAAATCTGCCCTGCTTATGTTGAAGTTTAATTTAATTCTGTTCCATGTATTAAATGAAGACACAAATTCTGCGTCCAGTATTGTGCTTGGCAGTTAATATGTACTCACATGAATGCATACTTATTTAGATGGAGTGAGAAGGACCGTGTGCAGAGATACACCAGCACATCTTGTAAAGATACAAATAGTGGTAATTAGCTGGTAGATGAACAGCATAATGGTTTTTTCTGGATATGCCAAGAAAACTGCCATTCATCATTTGAAAGTGATTAGGACTGAATTATTACTACAAGGTGTAATAAGGTTGTATAAACTGTCCCCTAAGGCTACAAGTATTTAATAAAAAACCAACCACCTATCTATACAATGTTCATGTAAACTAATCAGATTTAGAGCACTGCTGTAAACATCTCTCTTCATCACAGGCTGGCTTTCTCAGGATTGACTGGGTTGAGCTGCAGCAGTCCACAGGCCATGCCCCTGCTGACACCATCTCAGCCGTAATGCCAAAGGGGAAAGCTGGGCAGGAGGGCAATGCCACAATTTGTACAGAAATGCATTAACTCGCTGGTAATGTCAGCCAGCAGCTGTGGAGCCAAATAGGAGACGTCCCTCTAACCCCATCAGGTAACTCCTCCTTTGGAAGAGCCTGGGGTAGAAAAGCCCTCCCATCCCATCGCTCATAAGGCATATAACTGCACTCTTCACCAGCAACATGAAATTAGGCAGGATCCCCATCCCATCCCTTACTGCAGTGATGTAAATCCTCAGTAATGCTGGTCTGAAGGTGTTCATAAACATAAAAACAAAACAAAACAAGTATTTCAGGCTTGTAAGCACCTTACAAGATGAAATCCCTTCTAAATTGTAATGTAATTATCTGGCTGTTTACAAGCTTTTTATGAGCTGGATTAACTTTATTGAAGCCAGTGGGTACAACAGCTGTCTTTCATTTCAGATTAGCATAAAAATCAATCAAGCCCCCTTATGGAGCTAGCAAGATGAAACTGCAAGAGTTCCAATAAAGACAAAATACCACTGAAAAATACAGAATTTTTATGAAGCCACAGAATACATGTCAGAGTTGGATGGTATCTATTGGAGATGTGTTCAAAATCGACAGTTTTACTACTTAGCACTTGCTTTAGAACTTAAGTAAGGTGAAGGTAATGTTATCTAATTAACTTGTAATTGTTGGTTTTATCCATTTAAAGCTTTCCAGTGTTTTACAAGAGATCATACATTGCCACACCAAGCTAGCTTTCTACTGCCAGTATTTATGTGAATTCTTCTGGCAAAACACTTATTAGTGTTTAGGACATCTAATTAAGCCCTCAAAAAGGGGTCCTGGAAATATCCTGAACAGATGCACCAGACACATACTGAGCATTTTGGAGTAGTTTCAAGTTATTGATTTGGGCTTTTCTCTATGGTCAACATCACGGTCGAAATAAAGGGAAAAATATCTTCAGTACTCTAGTAGTAACTAGATTTACCAGTAAGTGAAGCAGCCAGCTGGATGTTAATTGACAAGAGAAATTTATACAGCCAGACTCCAGTGTAAAAGTATTGCATTAAAAGCACTGAAAAAAATTATCAAGATCTCTAAATGGTTCTGATTGGATTTGTGCTAACTTATTGTCAAGCTACAGAGACCAGAACATTTTATTTGAAATGGAAGGAAACCCCTTAGGTGAAGTTCACAAAATCATAGCCAACATGACACTTCTCTAAACTTGTATTAAACTTGCACATAGGTTGCTACAGGTTAGCCAAGGTTTCTATACTAACAGCTACCAAAAACTACATGGGCATTTGCTAAGATGTTCTGACCAACCAATATTTCATACTAGCTCCCTTTCCTGCCTTAAACTTTTTTTAACCTGGATAAAATTTAATGTTTTTCTATGATTTCTCCTTCTACCTTTTCATTTAAATACTTCTTGAAATGTCACTTCTTTTTTATAACGGCCAGTATTGTGAACTTACCTCAGTTACACACACTTACCACCATTAGTAAAGTTATTTGTTTACAATAAGCATACTCTTACATCAGAATCGGACTTTCATTCAAAAAACAGTATAAAACTATGATAGAATTACACACATAATAGCCTAAAGAGAAAAAACAAAGATTCACTATGCAATCCTAAATTAAGTAGTTCAGTATTAAACAGCATCATCTTCAGAAGTGTGGGTAAAGTCTCCCTAGGATCGTTACTTAAAGATTGCTTAAAATTCAGGTGGTGCAGAAATACCACTCCTGCATGATAATGTGTTAAGTGATCAGACTTTGAAGAGAAAAACAATTTGCATAAAGGACAAGTGTTTAAGAGCACATGGGTGGCATGGATGCAAGCTCATTAAATTTTAAAAGTTACTGGAATCAGACAGTAAAACTGCCGTGTGCAGTTAATTCCACTTACTTACATGTGGCATAGAAACTGTAGACAGTATTTGATTTTTACTTTTTTCTATGCAGGCTGACTAATTGCACTAAGGAGAGTACATCCAGCACGATGGTAATTATCCATGTGCAAAATTAGTTTTTGTAGGAACTAGACTTGTGCTCTTTGCTGTCTAATTGGTGCACGGCACCAATCAGCACTTAATATAACATATCTAGGCAAAAGAAAGCATGCAAAGAGCTACAGCAAAATGCTACAAAAGACGGGTCTGGTTGTTATTCTCACTTCTGCTTCTTGTCCAGGGTTCCAGACAGGGACAAGCATTCCCTTGTAGTGCACAGTATGATAGTTCAGACCAAGGAAGGGTTTCCTGCCTCAGAGATTAAAATGTCATTAAAATTAGAGGTGAGCCCCCTTCAGATATGTGTATAATTTGTGCTGTCATCCTATTTCTGAGACATATTTTTCAGACCACATGGGGGTCAATGAGAGAAGGAGAGAAAACTGTTTTCACCTTCCATATTCACTTAATCAGATTTCCTTATAGTGAAAGATAAAACCGATGGCACTGACAGTGCTCATGTAAGAAAGTCATGTGGAAACACTGGTATTACATCTCTGCTGTACCCCTCACTAGGAACCTGCTCTGCATGAATGACCAAGGAAAGAGCAACTCAAGTGAAAGCCAGGACCCAGCACTACATCTGCAGTAATGTTTGGAATCTTCTTGCCCCTTGCTCCCATTGATGGTTAGCCCTTGCCATTCCCATAGAGTCACTCATGACACCAGCTTCATGGCAGGACCTTTGCTCCTGTTCTTGCAGATCAGAGAAATGACACATCTCATCCTGATGCTATGCTGTTGTCTGGCAGACAGTAACAGTTTTCTCTTCCTTCTTTCCTTTTTTCCTCACTCTGTCCTTCCTAAACTTAATATAAATCCTGCCCAGTAATGATTACCAGTAGGTTAACACCAAAAGCAAAAGGGAAAAGGCCAATGAACAGCTTTGCAATTGCTTTATTCATAGACAACTCATCCTGACAGTGCAAAAGGAGACACCTTTCACAGCTAATTTAGCTGTGAGTGTTTAATTTATTTTGCCTTTATCAGCAATATAAAATTACTTCAGTTTTCACTGATACTCATTAATGAGAATAACATTACAGTTAAGACCTCTTTTGTCTTAGGTTTACAAACTGATTATGAAAACTAACCTAGTATCTATTTAACAACACTACTTAATAGCTATTTCTTTTTCCCCCCAATAATTTTTTTCTCCCACTTCATTGTTTAAAGCTGGAATTTAAAGGAGTCAATTTCCAGACATTTCAAAATCATGTCATTGTCATCGAGCAAAACATCTGCGTTTATCTCCACAAGACAGAGTGAAGGTGCTTATCCCGCTGCAAATAAAATAAACAAAAATGCACATTTCTGCCTGGAGAAAGATGTTCATTATACATACATATATATATATATATACACACATAAAATAACTTCCAAATTTATGAAAATGCTTGAAGAAAGACTTTTTGTTAACTCATATGATCTTTTCATAATGTCATGTGACTGGCAGGCCAGACTGGTGAAAAAGGCTGCCCTTCACATTATCTGATATTGCCTCCAGTGAAAATGCCGTGAATACAACATATTATCACAATGGGCCTGATCCTGAATTTACTCATTTCGTTGTGTTAATACACTTCTCAGAGGTATTAGCATATGGAGTAATATCTACAGCACATCCCTGTCATTTGCTGTTATGTCACTATAGATCTTATTGTGAGAGAGTGGGTGTTAAAAAAAAATCATATGTGATTTAATGTAAATGTTTAATTGCATTAAGATTACTTGCTTAAAGCTTTAAAAAATTTGATTTAATGAAGATGTTAAAGTAAACAGTAGTATGGATGTAATTGAGGACTGTTACCAAGAAAAGCATTAGCATTAGGGTATTACAGCATTTTTTAGTAACTTATTAAAACAGCATGGATATGAAAATTTTCAGGGATGTCTTGCCACATAAATAATTGGACCATTACTTCATACATTGTACACTACATAAAATGTTAATAAGCCTTTTAAAATAGCTCTACATTATAGAAACATATTTTTATATTCCCTAAAACTCTTGGAACTAAATTATTCACCACATTTTTGATATTTTTTTCTAAAGGCTCTCATAATGCAGAAGGGACACAAAATCATCAAAATGAAAACCAAGATGTTTTAGATGAAGTTTCAAATATAGAAGGCAAAAGAGTTGTGGTTGTATGCAGCATAGGAAAGGTCATCCAGAACTGGGTACAAGGACCTAGTGGCCTTCTCTGGAGAGGGTAAATCACACCTTGCTGATATTGCAGCACATTTGGAAGTTAACCAGTTGGAGGAAAGTACTTCCTCCTTCCCACTCAAAGCTCACCTCAGAGTTTACCAAGAGCAGAAACAGAGATCTTAACTATTCTTTACTATATTTTTTAATTTATCATTTACAAGCTGATGGATTTCATATGAATATTAATAATTTTATCTACATATAAAATAGTTTAACAAGGGACACAGGTATTTCAAGAAAAAGACTAAAAAACTTCAGCAGCGTGTTGCAAAATTCATTAGACTGACAATGGTTTATATTAGCCTACCAAATAATAACGAACAGACCCTCACACAAAAGTAAAGCCAGGCAGCTATTACTCCTTTCCTTTTACAAACAGAAAAGCCAGAGGTCAAGTGCCTAAGCCAACTTGGAAAGGAGTCAGAGGCAGCATCTTTAACAGCATTCAGGGCTTTTTAAGACTTCTTCCCGGAAACCTGAAATTATGGTGCTCCTTTCACAAGCGTTCCACTGCTAGTGACAGATTAACTATTCTACACCATGTGCCCACACAGAAATGCCCCTGACTGTCCATTAAGGACATTAGCCAATGCTGTTTAAAAGAGACAGAGCAGCATGATAAGAGCCAATTTTGCAACCCATAAAAGTCAGCCCCAACAGCAGAACCAATTGCTGCTTCAGTGTCCAGACGATCCGTGCAGGAGGTCAAGGGAAGCAGCTGGGAACAGTAGGAGAAACACTTGCTCCACCGCTACTGCTGACACCAGGAGTGGACATAACAGCTGCAATCAACTTCAGCATTATTAAGGAAATCTAAAGTATGACCGTAGCTGTGCTACACAGAGCAGTGGCTCACAAGTAAACTCAGCCCAAAGTCTCCCACAGAATGAAATCTGTCTCAGATCGTTGCTTCACATCAAATAACGTTTATCAGATAAAAGGTATGAGCCCAAGACAGATTCAGATTATCAGAAACAGCCAAAGAGCAAAACAGCTCAAAGTTTGGGATATTTCTTGTTTGACTCAGCAAATGAAAGGCATTCTATTTTTCTGACTCTCCTGAGAAGGTAAATAAATCAGATATAAAACCCTACAGTAAAAGTGTTTCCTCCCTGTGATGCTATAATTTACAGAAACCTTTCAAGGTTGTGTATGTCATTGTGGTTTGATTTAAGAGAACCTATAACCTGTTGAAACCAACGAAAAACTCTGGATGAACTCAGCAACCTTTGGAATACCCTTTTCTAAACTGTTCAAAACCAAACTTTTGAATTCTAATGCCACTGAAACAAAATCCAAAGAACATTTGATACTTTGTGGGCTCTCTTATGGGATCAAGGAACATGTATTTTATCTTGTACAATTGAGTAAAAAACCCCACATTGTTATAACCATGAAGTTACTGTGTGTTTATTAACAATGACACTTCATGAATACCATCACTGATGTGCCACATGCTTGACATCTGCACAGGTTCAGGGCAGAAAAATAAAACTACTATACAACTACAAATGATTATTGGAATTTACTGTGATATATATTGATCTACCTTCAGAAGGAAAGGTGGGAACAGCAAACAGGAAAGGTATATGATATTACTAGAAAAACACCCCCAGCTAACCCCCAAGCATCACTTACTCACCCAAACTGCCTCACTGTTCTACCAAGAAGGCAGTGAAAAGACTCACTATGGCCCAATAAAGGGCTATTTATCATGGGGTGCTTACTCAGACTTACTGTAGATCAGCAATTCTTCCTTCCTGTTACTACATCTTTGAAGAAGGAGGGTCCAGTCAAGTGTAAAATCCTCATCTAAAGAAATGCTTTAGGAAGGCACAAAAGTCCATAGGGTTTGGGGTTTTTTTCCTTTAAAAAATGAAGACTAACACCATCCACTCAAAGCCAATAAAGAGAGCAGATTTCTCCATTCGATATGTCCTGGTCTATACCTGTAAAAGAATACTTATCTTCACTAATGAATATAGTAAATATGGGAGGACCACAGGGAGACAGGGGTATCTCTGTGAAAAACAGTCTCATCTGACTTCATGTAATTTAAGCACAATTTTCTCCTGCTGTTAACGGCTGCAGCAAAACTCAGGCTTTTATGGGGGGGGAAGCCCAAATGTTGCTCCAAAGAAGGAAATATCTTTTAATTACTTCTGAGCACATTATCTATTTATTTTCCAACAAACATTTGATGGAGACATAATCATTCATGTTTGATGTCAGTGGACCTAAGTAGCCAAGGACTCGCAGCCCCTGTATTGTTTAGCTGGGTACAGAAGGCATTTGTGATCTGCTCCCAAGCAGCTAAGTGAAGCTGGTGGCACTTTTGCTCTGTAAAGAGACAGAAAGCTTTTCAGCTCTCCCTTTCATAAGATACAAAGTTTTGTATCTTCTTTTTTAATAAAGTACATTCAAAAATGCTTTTTCTGACATCTGCTTTTATGGTACTTAAAAACTCTCCATCAGCTCAATGAAAATGCCTTGCATGGATCTGGAAGCACACCCAGGAGACAGGCACTGCTGTCATAACACTTCTGCTGTTATATACTCTCTGACTCACTGGTAGAAGTTGCTTATTAGCGAAAGTAATAAGAGCCAAACAGTTAATAACTACACAGTAGTAAAAATGTTCAGCAATCAAATTAAAATGAAAGACCTTTTACATGTGCCACATTTGCATCCTCTTACCAGGCAACTCAAAAAATAGAAAACTCAGGAAAATATTTAAATTTTACATTATAAAGTCACAGTGCTAAGAAAAAGGAAGTTTTGGATACATGGGTTTATTTATGGAACAGGAGAAATGAAAAGTGCTTCTGGATAGGATTCTTGAAAGTGTTGAATTAGGTATTTAGACACTGAGAAAAGTGTTACATACACTGCAACAAGCTTGTCTACTTAATGAGGTTTAAAACTAAATTGCATTATGGTTTTAAAGTTTAAGTAAAATGCATTAAACACTTGTAACTTAATAACATGTAAGTTAAACAGTTCAGTCTTAAAAACAAACATAACACAGGGAAACATCACCTAAAATGGACAAAATTCAAAAGCACCTTGAACGCTCATCACATCTCCAGTTCACACTGCATGATCAGGGAAGAACTTTTTCTGCAGCACATTGTTACTGCAGTCATTAAAATGTATAACTATTACAAAGAGAAAATGTCATGAAAAGGGAATCTGTATTAGTCTTCATGGGAACTGTTTTAACTAAATAATCTTGACGACAAACAATTTCAATCTTAAGTCATAAGAAATCAAGACCAGCAAGAAGCTATTTTGCAGCTAAGTGCTTTTTTGGAAAACTAATGATACCAGCCTGACATTACCTTTCCTAAATCCCATTCAGAAACACACAACTGCGTGCACTGGAAAAGTCCATTTTTTAGTGTGTGCAATCTCATGAATGGAGTTCTAGTTCACACTTACCTTGAACTGTGCAGCTGAAAGAAGAATAAAGCTGCAGAGGTGAAACATTATTAACACAGAAGTCAGTTATAGATAAATCAGAGCTGGAAAATGATTTATTTAGCCACTGTTAGAGGCTTGAAACACAGATTATATTTATTTATTTATTTTTATAGACAAGCTTGAAAGCTGCTTCAAAATAGCATCACATCATACTATTCTCATAGCCTCAAAGGCAAATGTCACCGTATCTTTTTCATTGGTGTCCTTTATCTTTAAAATGAGAAAGCCTGAAGGCAGAGCTATACTTACTGTTTTATGTCTCAGCCCCACAGCTCCTCTGCACGGCTCACACACCTCCAAGCTCACACATTTCCAGCCACACTCTTTCCTTCAGCTCCTGCATTTCCCACAAAAACACTCGTCCTGACAAGAAACAACGGATCTCATGCAAAAATCAGCAGGCATGGACATAGCTCTGCTGGTACAAAAGAGGCTGTGACATTAATAATTAAATGCATTTTACTGTTTCTTTGGAGGCACTGGGTGTCAGTGTGCACAGCCAGCGTGAGCTCTGCTCTGCTTTGCCACATTGTGCAGGGCCTGAAAAACAGCTGCTGACTTGACTCCCTGAGAATTCGCTATATGACTGCAGACACTGTTACAAGAAAAAGGATGCTGTGCAGGAAAATGAGGGGGGAAAATAAACATACCTTGGATTTTTTTATTATTCCTTTCTTTTAAGAAAAGTGAGAGCTCCTGACCTGGTATCTACAAGAGCATCTCGGCATTTAAGAGTCACTTCTCAATTGCGACACAAGTAAACCATGGTGCAAAGCTAGGCTGGCACTTTAATCATACAGATACGTGACAGATTTCTGACAGTGAAGAATTGTAGATTTATTTAATGTCCTGCAGAAGTTAAACAAGGAAACGTCTTTCAAGCACACCGCTTGCTGTTTGCTTATTCAAACCACCTACACTTTGCAGCACGCAGGGGTTCAGAGGTAAGGATTAGCAGCAGCAAGCAATGGTGAAAGACAAGGACAAAGGGTTTGGACTGACATCTGGAATAAACAAGGCCATTATTGGCCTTAGGGGAAAAAAACCCAAAACATACGAATGAGCAGCTTTGTATCTAAATATTTGCTTTGAAAACAAACGCTCATTCACATGCAGATTATCAGGGCATTGGCAAGGGCAGTATTCCTGGAAATTCCAGCTACCAACTAAAGGAAACACAGACACTCAAAACAGGTTAAAATGCACAGCATGCACTTTCAAAGCTGTCTAAACGTTGTGTGAGATAGGAAGGCTCACAAGCATTAAAAAAAGCTGAGGTCTGGCTGTCCTAGGTTGAGGCTTCAATTTGCTATTGTTGTTTCTGATAATAATCATGAGAAAGATTGCAATATATGCAAGAAAGATTGCAATCATGTGTGACTGCTGTGACACAGGACAGGGTGCCTGGTGGGCACAGACACACAAAGAGGGTGCACATCAAACAATACATGTTGCATCAAGTTGGTAAATGGTCCACGCATTTATGGGTAGGGATCAGATGATAGGTATTGCTCTAGGAATCCCAACGTAATATTTTGGTGAGATTAAAATGATAGACTGCTAAAATAAGGGTTCTCTTTTGCGGGTAATAAGCCTTACTTGATGCTACTTCCCTCATAACTCTTGCAAAATGCTTATTGATTTTAGTGGGAGTTTTGCTGAAAAAGGGGCTAATCAGGGAATGGTGCATGAAGCCCTTTCTTGTCTTTGTGATGGGGTTCACTCATAACATGAAGTACCTGAAGCTGTTGCAATTCATCTCATCCTGAGAAAAGAGCAATCAGGATGGTAATTGTCTATCCAAGTTAAAACACTGAGAGTATTCCAATAAATAGCCTATGACACCAGAAAGGCTGTTAAAGAAGAGTTGATGACTTTTCCTTGTTTAAGCATGACAGAGGGGCAGACTGTTTGTTGTCTTTTTTTAGGTTTGTGATCTGAATGCACTAAATTATTAGCTTCAGTAAAACACAGGAATATTTCTAAGCTAGCAGCATGTGTGGCTTCTAGGGAAGTCATTGTATTTTGAAAGTCTCATTATCCCGGACAATAATACTGCAATTAGCAACCATTAATAAATATTACATATTATTTATATAATTCAGTCCTTCTATATTGGCAGAAATAAGTTTTCAAAAAAAGCTATTCATTATTGATGTATGGCACTTCAGTGCTGTTAAGTAAATTTTGCTGTTAGCCGCAGGGTGGAATTAGGGACTCATTACTATGTAATAGGTTGCCAACCCACTTCTCTAACAGACACTGCATGCTATTTACTCTTCAACACTGGCAGAATTTAAAAGTCCATTTGGAGGATGTCTTGCATGGTTTTCAAGGCTACTGTTTTGCCTTTAGCCAAGGTCGGGCTTGAAGGCCATTCACCTCATTCAGATCTTGGCTAATTACAGAGAAATAAGGGATTCCCTCAAAAACCCCAGGGCTTGTGAAGAACATTCTTGAAGTTGTTCTGGTTTTCTAGTCCCAAAACACAATGAGAGCACATGCAGGGGTAGGAATATTCCTCACTTCTGCAGCATACATACGGTGAATGTATACAGTCCCTTCCCTTAAAACTGCACAGGGTGGAGGGACAGTCATGCAGTGGCGGAATCTGTATCTAAATTTACACATATATAGCTACATCACAGAAATATATTTCTCATTATACAGAAATTCCCAGGTGACTAACTGGAAGCCAACTAGTAACACAAGGGAGTTATTTATCAGTAACACCTTAGAATTTAACTTCATAAAATCTTTCCCCCTCTTCACTGTGGAAATTGCTTCAGAAGTTTGACACCTCACACATGAATCCTTTTCTCTCCTCAGGGATCACTTAAGACATTTTATTGATGACACTTTTGCAATTGTAAAGCACTATAAACCAGAACAACAACAAGCCTTCTGAAGGGGTATTTATTCAGGGAAATGCATTAAGATGGGATTATAGAACATCCTGGTCTAAGGCTTCAGCCCTTCAAATTACTAGTTCATGCAATGCACTGAGGATTTTTTGATTTTTCCTCAAAAATATGCTTTGACACAGCACCAGAGCAGAAGCTTCCCCAGTGATCTGTGAAAATCACTCAGCATAGTTTAAATAGAGAGGTCCAACGGTTTTGAAGCTCATACACTGGGTCAAACTGAAATTATAGCTACGCATGCAAGTACTACACTGGTAAATGAAAATGGGGTTTGCCTTTTGAATTCAAAATGAAATGGGCCCAATGTGAAGAATATACATAAAAACTTCAGAAATGCTGCAATAGTTACATACCCTGTCCATTTTAAAATTATTTGGGCATTCATGAGAGAAAGTTCCATCTAACTTTGCAGACATTTGGGCACATTTGAAAAGATGCTATTGTATTGTTATTATTCTTCAGTCTTCCACTATATCACCAAACCTGATATTGGACATCAATGGCTCTAGAAATAATTTTCTAAAACATCTAACCTAAGCAAACAAAACCAAATGAAACCCAACTTTTTTTGTTTGCTTCTTTGAAAAGGAGTATTAAGTTTTTTCTATTCTTACTTAGATTGGTGCATAGGGAGAAATAGCTCAAGTCAATCCATTCTCCCTGCAACAGACTGACACAGACAGCAGCAGCAAACCTAATAGGTTTTACCAGGTGTGGAAGCAATACAGCTGCATTCCCACTCAGGGAATGGCTCATGGAAATTGAATGACTAGTACCCATGGACTAACCTTCAAAATTTCCTAATAGTTTTGAACACAATTCACTGCATACATAATGTCTTATGGATGTGAACTCTCTTTCTAGCTGATGATGTAAAGACACCAAACCACACATAGAATCATCGAACCATAGAATAGTTAGGGTTGGAAAGCACCTTAAGATCATCTAGTTCCACCCTCCCTGCCGTGGGCAGGGACACCTCACAATAAACCATGTCACCCAAGGTTCTGTCCAACATGTGTTTGAACACTGCCAGGGATGGATCATTCACAACTTCCCTGGGTAACCCATTCCAGTGCCTCACAGTAAAGAACTTCCTCCTTATATCCAATCTAAACTTCCCCTGTTTAAGTTTTAACCCATTACCCCTTGTCC